>JAFMPE010086420.1:1137-14819 GCA_024759925.1 Ficus religiosa
CTAGTAATGAAATTATTTTTCACCTATAAATAGGTGAGGTGGTTCACTTTGTAACCATTTAGTGAAACCCAAATTTTGCAGCTCATTCTCTAGTCTTTTTCCCCTTAGGAGCCGAGCCAAAAAGAAAGAAAAAGTGAGAGAGAGAGAGATCGGATTTTGGTGTTGTTGGAGGGAGAAGAAAAATTCTCAACCAAAGGGTAGATCCACTCTTTTGGATCTTAAGGTAAACCTTTCCACCCTCTAGTTCTTTAATTAAGTTTGATTGAAGGTTTAAGTGTATTTCTACATTGGGAATGTAAGAGCGTAAGCTCACTTTTTGGTTTTATGTAATAGGGTTAATAGTGATTGCTTGATTGAGCTTGATTAGGGTTTGGTGATCTCTATTTATGGTTTGATGCATGTATTTCATAATTTGTGTTAGAGATTATGTGGCTATGTGAATGCCTACTATATGTTTGTTATATGTCCTCACATACTCAAAGATGATGTTTTATGAATGAATATGGAAAAGGGTGATGTATCTTGCATTTAGGGTTCAAGAAATCCCTAAAAACCCTAATTTGGTATAGATTACCATTTGGGTTTGTATGAAGGATTGTATGGATAAGAAATGATGCATGATAATAAAAAAATTATGTAACACGCTGCATTTTTGTCGTAGGCTCACGGTTTTAACCGTTCGAGGTAGTGTGCGCGTAATTTTACGTAAGAACTAACCATGATGAAAACTGCCAGTTTCGGATTAAAACTGGATAGCAATATGGAAACAGGATTTTGAGGCCTTTAGAGGTAGAATTTGAGAAAATTCAAAATTGTAAAGTTGTAGGAAATAGAAAATCCTAGGGGGCAACATGGACTGTTTTTAAAAATAAGGCTACTAAGGCCTCTGTTTTTATCAAAACCCGAGACCAATCTATATAGTTAGTGATGATGGTCGAAAATTTTCAAAGTAAGAAACAAACAAGTTAATCGTAGATTTAGGTTCTTGACCGAAAACAAAAGTTATAGATTTCGATAAAATCTACATCTTTCATGAAGAAAACTTGGTCAAATTCAAAACATATTTAAAGAAAGACTAGATTTCCAAAACCGTACAGGGTACAGAAAATTCATGCACAGGGTTTTCTAGACAGTGCATAAACAGGCAATTCCTACACATGCACTAACAACCAAATCTATTGGACCAAGTTATTTTGAAACAAATGTTATATGTTGGGTTTTGGATCCAAGGTTACTTATGGTAACCAAATGGGATACCATTGTTATATGATAAGCTTGTGACTAGGGTTATTTATGGATGTTGGTTTGGATACCAACATTAAATGATATGATTCATAAGTAAGATAGGATGATTCTTATCTTACGACTCTTTTGTTTTAAACAGGAAGGTAACCTGTTATTGTGATTTGACGGAACACAGAACTCAGGACTTAGCATAACTAGTAAGTACAACTCCACCTACAGCATAAGCGAAATGATTTTACTGCTTTGCATGTTTTCAAAGCTCATGTATTCATGTATGTGTTGCATATGATGTATGTTTTATTATTATGGCATCATGAAGCATGCTCACTAATGATAATTCACATGATGAGAATAAGATTAAGTTTCAAGTAAGAAACTGTTTTTAAGAAACTGTTTTCAAGTAAGGAAATGTTTTCAAGTATATTGTTAAGCAAGTTTTCTCGTGTCGTACCGACCTGCAGTAGGACAGGTTTGGTCTATGGTTTAAGTTGGACAAAACTGGCCAGCTCAACCACTCCATGGCTGCGCGCTACAGTACGTACACTTATGTTATGTAAGGGCCCAATAAAATTATGCTAACCTAAGGAAGCATAATGAAAGCATAATTGGTTCATGCATTATTTTATTATGAAATGTTTTATGGGTTAATAGTTATACTTGCTGAGCGAAAGCTCACAACTTACGTTTATGCTGTAGGTAAGCAATCTTATGGCAATATGTGATGCAAGACAGTGGAGCGTGGTAAGGCTAATTGTGAAACTATGGGATGGAGACCGTTGCGCATTTTGTGACAAAATATATGTAATTATTATTTAGTGTAATCTGTTGTATGTTAAAATACGTTTTTAACTTAAATAAGTACGTATATGTGGTTATGAGTAAGTATGTGGTCAAGTTCAGACACAAGTTACTTTATATAGAAAAAAAATAGTCCTTATTTCCGCATGTAAGTAAAGTATGTTAATGGCCTACGTAAGGTGGGTCGTTACAATAATTTTTTTTAATGACCATACTTTTGTTAGCATCAATACCAGTGTTGGTCATTTACATAATGACCGGGCAGTAATTTTTGGTCATGACCATACTTTTGTTAGTATCAATACCAGTGTTGGTCATTTACATAATGATCAGGTGGTAATTTTTGTAATGAGCATACTTTTATTAGTGTCAATATTGTAATAGCCGCTCTTGTGACTGATTCATGATTTCCTTGATAAGGAATATGAATGTTTATTTGAAATACTTGATCTGATTTTTATCAGAGTGTATTTGAGATCTTATAGCCTTATAAGACTCAATAATAGTTTGTTTAGCCAAGCATAAGGCCTTTTGAAGAAAAAAGTAGAATAAAAATTTATGATTTTATTCCGGTCAACGTTTGACTAGAATGACTCAAGGCATGATTACCACGGTACTGCAGTATAGCAAGCAGTATGGAAATTATACTGTAAAAAACCATCATCACAGATGAAATAGTAAAAATAAGGTTCGAGACTACTCTAGAAAAATCAAGCAAATTATTTAGGACAATAAGGGCTAAGTAGCTTTAAGTCATAAGAAAAATCAATACGCAGTCCAATAATACGCAGACGAATTCTGGACTGCAGTCCAGTATGACAGTACTGTTATTAGTTGAAAACAGTATTTGTAATATCTGCATTAGTATAAAAATGGACTACATATTAGGATAAAAGCCAAACGGAGCCCTAATGGGAGGACACCTCATCATGGATAATTATACGAATTTTTAGATTTTTGGAAAATGTAGAAAGAATTAAGTAGATAATTATGGAGATTACTTGGCCTCCAAGAAACCCCATCATGGCCGGCCACCTCATAGGACCAATGAGCAAATATTTTGCTTTTGGGGTTAGATATGCAATTTTGAGAATAAAAATAATTCTAGAAAATAAATCATTTTTCACCTATAAATAGGTGAGGTGGGTCAAGATTGTGACCATTCAGTGAAGCCCTAACTTTCTAGTTTACTCTCAAGTCTCTCTTCCTCCACTAGGAACCGAAACCAAAAAGAAAAAAAAAAGTGAGGGTCGGGTTTTGTGAAGAGTGAAGCAAGGAGGAAAAATTTTTGGATCCAAAGTTTAGATCCAACTTCAAGGTGTTAAGGTAATCCTCCTAAAATCCCTAAGCCTCTCAATTAAAGTTTGATTCAAAGATTTATGTATATTTCATGTTGGATTTGTAAGAGCATAACCTCACCCCTTTACTTTCATGCAATAGGTTTAAAATGTCTAGTATGTGCTTGATTAGGGTTTATTGGTCTTGATTTATGGATTGATGTATGCTTAGTAGGTGTTTGTTATATGTCCCCACATGCTTAAGAAGAAGCATGGTATGCATGAATGATGGAGATGAGATTGTATGATGAATTAAGAATGAAAAACCAACATAAAACCCCAAATTGGCAAAAGATTACCACACGGGTTGCATGGATGAGAAATAAATGCATGTTGATGGAAACCTTATGTAATACGCTGCATGTTTGACGTAGGCTCACGGTTATGACCGTTTGAGGTAGGGTGTGCGTAATTTTATGTAAAAATCAATCAAAGATAAAACTACCAGTTTCTGGGTAAAACTGGGCAGTAATCTGGAAATGGAATTTTGAGGCCCTTAGAGGCCGAATTTGGAAAAGATTAAAACTACAAAGGGGTTGTTTGGTTGGTCATCTCAATCCAACTCTAGTCGTACTTTTTTTTGTCTTTTTCCTAAAAAGTTTTTGTCTTTTTCTCAAAAAGTTTTTTGTCTTTTCTGAAAATTCAAAAAAATTTACTATTACAACTAAAATATTTCAACTCAAACTAACCAACCAAACACCCCCAAAGTTATAGAAAACTGAAAACACTAGGGGCAACATTGACAGATTTTGAAAAATAAGCTCCAAAGGCTTCTATTTTTATGAAAACCCGAACATGGGCTGCCCAAACCCTGTGCACGGCCAGGTAGGTTCAACAAGGAAAAAGAGTATATTAAAAGAAGAACTGGGTTTTGAGCAAAGAATGAAAGTTGTAGTGTTTTTCAAGATCTAAAACTTTTGTGAAGAAAACTTTTCCAAACTCCAAATATATTTTTAAATAAAACTGGATCTTAAAAAATGAGTAGGAAATAGGAAATTCCTACACAGGATTTTAAAAACTGCATGAACAGGCAATTCCTGCACATGCACTGATAACTAGAATTATGGGACTGTTTTCAGCAAATTCTTCCAAATTTAGACAGTTTTATTAAAAACAGTTTATAAAATGGTTAATCAAACAAAGTCTAGTAAAGAAAAGAAATAAATAAATAAATTGGGCCAAGTAATAGTAAGACATATAGTCATCAGATAGGTTATTAAATTTATTGGGCCAAAAATTATTTTAAAACATAGTAACAAGATAATGATCATTAGTAACCGGATAGGATACCAAGCTAATGGGTTGAGCCTAAAACCCATGGTTACCAATAGTAACCTAATAGGGCATGACTTTAAAAGTAATTGGGCCTTAGTAACCCAATAGGGTTTTAATATAAATATAACTTGGGCTTATACCTATGGTTTCTAATAGTAACCTAATAAGATGCTAAGTATGATTAGGCATTGAACCCAAAGTTCATTAATAAATCAAACAAGATACTGTTTAATGGAAATTGGGTCATGTGCCCTAGGGTTACACTTAGTAACCAAATGAGCTATCATGGTAGTGTTTGGGGACATGTAACTAGGGTTACTAATGAATGCTGGTTAAGGATACTAGCATTGAATACAATGATTTATGGTAAGATAAGATGACCTTTATCTTACGTCCTTTTTGAAAACAGGAAAATAACTTGTTATTGCAACCTGATTTGGAGCAACAAAACCTAGGATATAGGTTAACCTGTAAGTACAACTCCGCCTACAGCATAGGCGAAAAATGTTTTTACTGCTTGTATGATTTCAAGCTCATGCATACATGTTGAGGTGCATATGATTTATGCTTTATTATTGTGGCATCATGAAGTATACTCACTAATGATAAATTACTTGGTAAGAATGAGAACTCAGTTTCAAGTAAGAAACTGTTTATAAGTATGAAATGTTTTTCAAGTATGAAATGGTTTTTCAAATATGTTTGAAAGTAAGAATAAGTTTTCAAGTATGATGACAAGCAAGTTGCCTTGTGTCATACCGACCCGCTCTAGGTCAGGTTTGGTCCATGATTTGAGTTGGATTGGACTGGCCGCCCTAACCACTCCATGGTTACGCGCCATGGTACGTACACTTATGTTAAGTAAGGGGCCCAAAATGTGCTAACCTAAGACAGCATAATGAAAGCATAATTAGTTCATGCATTGTTCCATTATAAAATGTTTTACGGATTAAAAGTTGTACTTGCTGAGTGAAATCTCACAACTTACGTTTATGCTGTAGGTAAGCAACCTATCGGCAGTACTTGATACAAAACGGTGGGGCTTGGCATGGCTAGTTGTGAAACTTGGGATGGAGACCGCTACGCGTTTTGTTATATTATATTTGTTATTTATGAAATATTTTGCATGTAAGTTTGAGGCTTTAGTACTGAAGTAAGTAAGTATGTGTGTGTGTGTGTGTGTGTGTGTGTGTGTGTATGTAAGTATGTAATGAGATAGATTTTAGTTTCAAGTGGTTTAAAAAAAAAAGATATTCTGTATTTCCGCCAAGTTAAATAAGTTAAGTAATTATGTAAGATAAGTATGGTAATGGCCTACGTTAGGCGGATCGTTACAAATACAGTGTTGGTCATTTACAAAATGATCAGGTGGTAATTTTTGTAATGACCATACTTTTGTTAAATACCAGTGTTGATCATTTATATAATATACTATACTAATTTTTTATTCGATCAAATGTGTGCAGTTGAAGTGTTTTGTGATGATGCCAACTATATTTGAAGAATCATACAGTTGTGCCTCAGGCACCTTGTAAGGCACCTGTCTCGTAACCAGCAACGAGACAAACTCTGAGTGGCGGGAGTTTCAAAAAGAGATTTGAGGATAGGTCGATTCAATGAACAAAAAATTAGAGGATTTGAAAAAGGGACAGAAGAAGTCCAGGAAGCTCCTGCGTAGGGTTCTAAAATTGTTATACAACCAATGACAATGTTGAGGGGAACCGAACCACTACATACCATGTGAGCTGCAAGCACAAGAGGAATGTTCAGAAAGATGATTTGGATGCCCTGAATACTGATTTTGATGACCTTCGATTCGGCTCTCAAGATGAAGTCTTCATTGACTCTGACATCAGTGTCGTTGTGGAAAAAGGTGTGAAAGCATCCATAAAGTTCTTAAATGCTGATAAGGTGATTGTTTGTCATTACCGGTGATTTCTATCATGACCCCATGGTAATTTATTGATATATTAGTCACCAACTAGTCATTTTTGTAATTACTAAGTGATCATTTCTGTAATGACCCATGTTAATGATTGCTACTGTGTTCCCCTTTTCCAATAAGAGGGAGATAAGGAGAAAGAAATTGCAGAGCATGAAGATGACAAGGGAGAAAATGATGAGGTAATCTTGAAAATGTGTGTTGAATATACCTTATATGCAGATGATCATTTTTGTAATAGTCAACTGGTAATTTTTATTATGACCTAACTATGAAATTACACAAGAAAAATATAAAGAGTACCAAGAAGGAGAGGAAGGAAAAGCTAAGGAAAATGAGGAGGAAAAGTTTGAAAACGGAAAGGGAAAGGAAGAGGAGAAAAAGCCTAACACAGTGAAGGAAAAAGAAGAGGAAAAAGAGGAGGAAGAAGCCAAGGGAGAAGAGGAGGCGAGAAAGAATGAAAAAGCAACTAACGAACAAAAGGAGAGCATAAATGATGTGGTTGTTACTAATTTTTGTAACAAACAAACATAGTCATATTAATTGTTACCTACAAGTCAAAATTTTTTTAACCTGTTTGATTTTTGTCATTTATAGATCCCTAAGCAGAAGGGTCCAGACTTTCAAGGCTTGGACAAGAGCAGTTCGGACCTGTGGTTGAGATTAGCTCACCAACCCATGCTCCGATGAAAGTCAATTATGCCCTCCCACGAGGTCTCTCAGATGAGCCTCCTAGAGATAAGCTAGAGGAGTTCAGGGAGTAGATAAAGAAATAATTATTGAAGAACCCTCTTCAAGGGTAATTTGGTTCTGACCAAGAAATGTCCTTTTGTTTTGAAAATGATATTTAATATTGTCCTAACTAATTTAATTATTTTTCTTTTTAGGAAACGGCTTCCCTGATACATCGCAAAATATGACACATTAGACAAACCCCATGACCTCGGATTCATGGTAGTTGAGAAAAAAAGTTAGGTTTATGAGTTAGCAACCTCTCTTGTGTGGCTCTAGGATGAAGTAAGTAGTCTTTTTTTTTTTTTTTTTCCACGTACTCAATATTTGTTAACCTTATGTGAAGTAGGTACTTTTTGTGCTAACTCTTACTATTTTGCCATTTGCTTCTGGTTTGTGTATTTAGCACATTTACGTTGCATTCTACTATCTAAGAAAGAAGATCATGCATTTCCCCGAACTGGTACAACGAAAGGTCACAACGGTATACTCATTTTTTAGTGCCAAGATTGGTGCATTGTGGCCTGTTTACAAGAAAGGACCAGATAAATTTGAATGGAGGTCGTGTGATTCTTTAATAAGGATCATACTTGGTGTCTGTATCCGATGTGATTTGTCATGGTTTGAGGTGAACACTTTGCTAATCCCAATGCACTTGCAAGATTTGAAACATTGGGTATTAGCAAAGCTTGACCTTTTGAATTGGACCATTGAAGTGTATGACTCTCTTCATCATAAAGGCCCTCACAGTTACAAGGTCCGAGAAGCATTGGAATGTATGTCAAAGTTTATTCCAATGCTGGCTGATAAGATCAATTTGTTCGAATTCAAACCAAGGAACCTTCTAGGAACTTACCTAATACCTATCACCATCATGCAAGATATCCCTGGACAAGAAAATGGGTGAGTTAATGTATTGATAATATTTTTCTATGACCTTCTTAATAACGATAATGATGTGGTTTGTGATTCATTTTCATTTGTGAACCGTGAAACAGGGTGATAGTGACATTTTTACTATTAAATGTGTTGAATGCTTGATAGAAGGGAGGGACGTCCATTATTGGGTTATTCAGGGACACATGAATATGTTTTGGGAGTGACTAACATGTTATCTGTGGTCTCATGTAAAGAGAAAGATTAAAGACCATTACAAAAGTGATGAGGAGGTGGATATGATAGACTTGTAAATAACCTTTTTTTTAATCTTTTTATATTTCCATTATGTATATAGCCCCATTATTTTATTCATTATAGACCATATTTAAAGTTTTGGATGTCCATTTGTAGCAACTTGTAATGGTTAACATGTTATCTTTGCTCTTCAATGTGTTTTTGTCAAACCGTAGGCAAAGTCACAATGAAATTGACTTGGTGGTAATTATGAAAATGATCATTTCTGTTAAACTCTCAAACATTAGGCCAAACAAGAGTTAGCAAATCCATGTTTTTTTTCATTATACATAACGTATGGCAACTCCCATGTGTGTTTTAAAACCCCTATTAGTACATCAATTTCTAAATATTTTTGTCAAACCATAGGCACAGAGGTCACAATAAAATTGACCTAGTGGTCATTATGAAAATTACCATTTCTATTAAACTCTCAAATGTTAGGCAAAACAAGAGTTAGGTAAATCCATGTTTTTTTTTTTTTCATTATACACAACGTATGACAACTCCCATATGTGTTTTAGAACCCCTGTTGTTATATCAATTTCTAAATATTTTTGTCAAACCGTAAACATAGATGTAATAGCCGCTCTTTTGACTGATTCATGATTTCCTTGATAAGGAATATGAATGTTTATGTGAAATGCTTGATCTGATTTTTATCAGAGTATATTTGAGATCTTATAGTCTTATAAGACTCAATAATAGTTTGCTTAGCCAAGCATAAGGCCTTTTGAGGAAAAAGATATAATAAGAATTTATGATTTTATTCCGGTCAACGTTTGACCAAATGACTCAATGCATGATTACGATGGTACTGCAGTATAGCAAGCAGTATGAAAATTATATTGTGAAAAACTATCATCACAGATGAAATAGTAAGAATAAGGTTCAAGACCACTCTAGAAAAATCAAGCACATTATTTAGGACTATAAGGGCTAAGTAGCTTTAAGTTATAAGAAAAATCCATACGTAGTCCAATTATACGCAAATGAATTCTGGATTGCAGTCCAGTATGACAGTACTATTATTAGTTAAAAACAGTATTTGTAATATCTGCATTAGTATGAAAATGGACTACATATTAGGAGAAAAGCCAAACGGAGCCCTAATGGGAGGACACATCATCATGGATAACTATATGAATTTTTAGATTTTTGGGAAAATGTAGAAAAAATTAAGTGGATAATTATGGAAGATTACTTGGCCAACAAGGGACCATGATGGCCGGCCACCTCAAGGGACTTATTGGTAAAAATTTTGTCTTTAGGGTTAGATGTGTAATTTTGAGAATAAAAATAATTCTAGAAAAGAAATTAATTTTCACCTATAAATAGGTGAGGTGGGTTGAATTTGTGACCATTTAGTGAAACCCCAACTTTGGAAGTCACTTTTATGTTCATTTGATGTTATCTCTCAAGATATTTCAAATATATATATATATATTGGTAAGATATTTCAAATATAGCTTAAAAAACGATACAAACTTCTTCTTCTTCTCTTTTTTTTTTTTTTTTTTTTGGCCTATTTTTAATATAAGTTAAAAAAGATTAAAGACCAGTTTGGTTCTCTGTCTCCAACCTCACTTTTAGAGGTTGATTTCTAGTAAGCGTTTCTTTTTTAAAATTTTAATGTGTTCTAAAATGCAAATGTGTCTCACTTATTGAGAACAATTCTAAATAGGTTCTTTGATATTGAGCAATTAGGATTCTCGATTATAATCCTAGTTAATTGAGAATTATGCTATAATATTCGTATTTATTTAAGAGAAAAATTAGGTTTGATGATCTTTTCATAAATGACAAAAGTTTGGTTTTTTTTTTTTAATTAAATGGTCGACGGCCATTAAAAGCAGTAAATAAGATCTTGATGGCCTGAGAGGTCATGAAAAGAGAAACTTCAACGAAGGCTTTCTGCGAGCATAGGGACATTATAATCTAGCCACAACATCCCTCATGATTGGATCTTAAGCTTGCTCGCGCAAAAGAAGACCAATAAATGGCCACCAATTATGTTATAGCTCAAGTTGGGGACCTTAAAGTTTATTGAGAGTGGATAGGGATTATGGTGGAAGAGAACCAATGGAGGAAAATTTGGGAAAGATTGTTTATTTTTTTGGGAACTTCTACAATGGGGTAGGCTATCTTTACACAATAGGGTAAAAAGTCATAGACGGTTTAATGATAATTTAAAGGTCTGCATAGTTAAGGCTCATGGTTGTTAACCGTGAGTTTGACGTAGTGAATATTAAACGGGTGTGGGGACAAGAATCAAATACGACAAGACATTTCAGTTAAGGAGTGAAACAACATCGCTGCAATAAGACCAGAAAAGGGTAGAAGCTTGGTAAGCGAGAAATCAGGAACTAAAGTAAAAGGCCATGTCAGTAGAAGTTTGTTAGAAGACACGTCACTTAAGTGTAATGATTGAATTGACACATGTACTAATGATTGTAACATCCAAGCCTCCAAGAAAAACTATAAAGATGGGCGAGGATAGGCAATTTGTAGATTTTGGAAACAGTAAGAAATAGAGAAATTTAGATTCGTTTGAGAGAATTTGATTCTTATTGTTCTAGATTTCATTGATTCGTATCAAATTTAGTATCTTCATTGTTTGTCGTTGGTTCAGATTTTGACACAAACAATTGGTGTCGTATGTGGGAAACTAAACAAAAAACCAAGCTTTTTTCTCTAAGAGAAGAGAGAAATCCAAAAAAGATGGCAATCACCAAGCGAGTTGGAAACAGGAATGTGGTGCATGAAAGACTCGCTGACCTGAATGAAGATCAAGCGAACGGATTCGAGGGAGGAGGAGCCGATGATTTAGACCTCGCACAAGCTGTGCGAGTCTTGAAGGAGAAACAAAGGATTATGGAAGAAACTCAAAGGCTGATGCGAGAAAATTAGTGAAACTTGGAAACTCAGCTAGAAATGGCGAAACTGTAAAACGAAATATTGAAATCCAGGATACAAGAATGGGGTAAAATAGCTGAGAAAAATGTCATTGAGCAGGAGGCACAATATGAATAGAAAGGAAGAGAGACTGCAAATGCCCAAGGAATGAACAAAGAGAGAAGGAACTGGCAGAAACTGATGGACGTGGAAGAAGAGATAGATGAATCAACTAATCACAAGAAATTGATGATTTAGACCTCGCACAAGCTGTGCGAGTCTTGATGGAGAAACAAACGATTACGGAAGAAACTCAAAGGCTGATGCGAGAAAATTAGCAAAACTTGGAAACTCAGCTGGAAATGGTGAAACTGGAGAACGAAAGATTGAAATCCAATATGCAAGAATGGGGTAAAATAGCTGAGAAAACTGTCATTGAGCAGGAGGCACAATCTGAACAGAAAGGAAGAAAGACTGCAAATGCCCAATGAATGAACAAAGAGAGAAAGAACTGGCAGAAATTGATGGACGTGGAAGAAGAGATAGATGAATCGACTAATCACAAGAATCAGGAAACCATAAATGAAACAATAAAAGAAAAGGCTGGAGTGACCGAGACGTAGTTGGAAACACGTAACGCGAAAACAGATCTTTTCGATGATCATTATGAGTTCATGAGGCAAATGGATGAAAGATTGCAGAACAAAATCAATTAGACACAGAACATGACGCCAACAAAAAAGGCGATCAAGGAGGCGAAAGGGATGTCGAGATCCCCCTTCACTGGAAGAGTTTTGGCAGTTCCAAAACCAAAAAAAATTCCACATGCCACAGACGAAGGAGTACGACAGAACCACAGATCCAATAGGATTCTTGCACTTGTTCTACCAAGTTATGATCCTAGAGACTACAGATGATGATCTGTTGTGCAAGGTGTATCCGAGAATGCTGACTGTAGCAGCTGGGATTTGGTTCAATCAGCTAGAACCAAGATCCATAAACAACTTTGAGCAATTGACACAAAAATTTGTGACTTAGTTCATTTACAATACAAAGCAAAAGAATACCATGGGAAGCTTAATGAAGATCAAGATGGGCGAAAGTGATAATTTAAAGTCTTATCTACTTAGATTCACAAATGAACTAAATTAGATTGAAAGAGTAGACTCTGACCTGGCAGCGGAGATATTCTACCAAGGATTACAGCCAGATCACGATCTGAAAGAACAATTAGGGAGAAACCAGCCAAAGGACATGTCAAAAGTACTCTACCACGTAGAAGGCATCATACGCGTGGAAGAAGTTGGAATGGATAGAAAGAGAAAACGAGAGAAAAATGAAGATAGAGAAGATGATAAGGCAGAATCTGAATAAATCAAGGGTAGATCCGTGAGGAAGCCCCGGGAGTCGAGACATGGAAAGGAAAACTAGAATCCAATGATAGATCGTAATGCAAGAGTAAGCTAAGTTGATAACTCGCAGAAAGATAGGAGACATGTGAGAAAGATTCAGCCTTATCCGATCACAAATGAGGCAGAACTATTGGTGCTAGAAAAGCAGATCTTCTAGGAAACCAAACACCAAGGAATTTTCAGAATACCAAAACCGATCCTGACAGATCCAATGAAGAGAGATCGGACAAAGTAATGTGAGTTGCATGAGGATCATGGACACAATACCGAGGAGTGTGGGAGTCTGGGAGGACAGATCTAGGCCATGATCAGACAAGGAAAACTTCTGGAGTACGTGAAACAGAACGAGAGACCTAACATGCCAGGAAAGTCAAGAAGCCCAGCAATCAAAACGATTTCTGTGATCCATGGCAGAACATAGAGAGAAGAGAAATACAAATTGGGAATGCAGGTGAAGAGAAGAAGTGGAGAATGCTTTAAACAAATCTGCAACCTACAAGAAGACCCACTCAGGAGGAAGATTGATACGAACCACGCTAAAAACTGACGCAACCCTAACCAAATTAGTCTCCAAGATCGAATTCTAAATGGATTTGAATGGAACTGCGACCCGATGCCTAACAAGAAGCACGAACCTTGGTATGTGAGGAAGCCACAATCAGCTATGGATGGACAGATTGATAAGTCTAAGAATGCCACGGATTTCTCCGATAAGTTCGAGAAGTTTGTTCAAGAACCAGAGAGAACTAAGCCTCAAAAATTTTGTGTAAACTGATCTGCCTTCTCAATAATTCCGTACAGTATATATAGGTGTTTCCCTTTGTGGATTTTCAATCCCTAAGCCAAAAAGGGAAACAACAAATCTGAAGCAAA
>JAFMPE010086530.1:466-14215 GCA_024759925.1 Ficus religiosa
GATCAAGGTTCAATGCTTAAGGCCCGTTTGGAACATAGGTTCGAACCTATTTTTCTATGTTGGTTTTTAAAAATTTCAACTTTAATTAGTTACAATACAAATCTCGCATCTCTCTCTTTCTCATTTCCATTTCTATAAAACTCAAACTTTAAAAGCCTATAATTTTCTTATTTCAAGTTAAAATGAGAATTCTTACATCTAAATACTGATAACGACGAAAGAAATGAAACAATATTTATATTATTTATTTTTTCCAAATAAAATTTCAAGTTTTGAATATTTAGGCCCTGTTTGTCGTTTAAACTCAAACTGTATTTTTTCATTTCAATTTTTGTTTTTTTCTGAAAAAGTTTTTGTCTTTTCTAAAAAATCAACAAAAATTTTCAATTCAAACTCATTCACCAAATGGACCCTTATATTCCATATTTTTTCCAAATAAATTTTAAGTTTTTTACATATTCAAATATAATAATTCATTTTTAATTCACATTTTAACCCACATATATTTCCAGCATACATCTCAAAAAATTGAATATCAAAAAACTTGAATATCAACCTATGTTTCAAACGGAGCTTAATGGAATTTGATATTTATACATTATTACAACACAGACTTGAGGCGTTTGAATTTGTTTTTGATTGTCTAGAATTCCTAACGGGCCCTTTACGGTTTTTTTTTTTTTTTTCAATATCACAGTGGTGGGGAAAAAACCCGCCAAGGACGACGGTGGAGTACAACAGATTCGGCGCGCGCTTCCAGTCAAACGTTTAACATGTGCTTCCAGTCAAAACAAATTCATTTCTTGGGGAAGAAGCTAAACTTGGTGGAGGTACATCTGAGTGGCTAGTCAGATCAGCCAGCCTTTTGTACTGAAGATTTTATTTTATTATTATTATTATTATTATTATTATTATTTGCTGGAATACTGAAGATTTGTTATATTCATAAAAAAAATGTTCAAACCGTTCAAACGGGTTCTGCCCCACTAGTTTTTTATTTTCACGGACTTATCTTTTTTTTTTTTTCTCTTGGGGCTCATTTGGGAGAGGTATTAGAGATGGAGCTGTGATGATATTTAGATTAAAATCGAGATGAGTTTTAAAAATATGTATTTAGTTAAAAAAAATTATTTGGACTGAAAAAATGTTAAAACTTAAAATGTGTTTGGAAATAAATATCAATATAGATTTTAATTTGTTCCTCTCAAAATTCTATATTATAAAAAAAAATCTTATTTGAATTTGAAATAACTAAGCTGTGAACTTTTAAAGTTTGAGTTTACTATAAACATTTAGAGATATAAAAAGTGAAAAGCAGTTTTTTTTTTTTTGAGGGAATAGCGAAAATTAATTTTAATTTGAAGGAAAAAAAAAAAGTTTTAGAAATGTGGTTTCCAAAACCTCTCCCAAACAGGGCCTTGGATTGTAAATCATCCACTCGCCCTTATTTGGTGCCAAGGTTTATTTCAATCCAAATTCAAAAATTCAATTTGTTTTTGTCTTTTTTTGATAAGACAAAATCAATTTTACTATTTATAGTTTTTGTAACTCAAACGTCAAAAATTGATAACTTTGCATATACAGGTTCAAATAAGATGAATTTTCCTTTTAAATTGCATATAATTTTAAGATGAACGAAACAAGTTTTATAGTGATTTTTTTTTCCGAACACATTTCAAATTTTTATACTTTTTAGTTTCAACAGTTTAATCACCAAATACGCATTCAATTCAATTTAAACCTAAAAAAGTCAATTCAAACTCGTGCAACAAATGCATGATTTGAACAAGTTTCTTGTTTGGTTAGGTTTGAACTAAGTTTTTCATCTTAGTTTTGTCCTTTTTTGAAAAATTAACAAAAATTATAATTAATTTTTTAAAAGTCAACCAATTCTAATATAAAAATTCTATTTCAAACATTTGTTTTAAACGCAAGCTAATTTTGTGGTCGGTCTAGATCACTATCTCCAATAGTTATTATATAATTCCAATACAATATATTTATTATTGGTAGTAGAACAATTAGGTGTATTTAAAATATTATCTTCAACAAAAACTATCCAAATATTTCATTAAAAAAAAAGCTATCCAAACATATTTAATTTAATTACACAATTCAAATTTGCATTTAAACACACGTTGAAACATTCAGTTTGAATAAATATTAAAATGTAACATATGATCTAATGAACATTTAGCCTTTTGTTTGGTAGAGTTGAAAGGGAAGGGTAAGGAAATTGAAGGAGGGATTTTGGAGAAGAAAATGAAACCTTGTTGTTTGGTTAGCGGAAATTGAGAAGAAAATGAAATTAGAAATCCAGGAGACTATCACTTTAGCCGTTCCAACTTTGAGAAAAAAAATGGATGGAAAAATTTAATAAAGCAAATGTAAGTAAAATAATTATTTTGATCTTAATCTTTTATTATTTTCAAATTATACAATGTTAAAATTATAAAATGCATTTGATTAAATTATTTTAATGTTTTTTTTTTTTGGTTTTTTGTTTTTACCAAACAACGTGATTGAAAGCTTCCTTTATTACTTTTCATTTCAATCATCTAGGTTATTACTCTTACTTTATTTCTATTTTACATCCTTTTACCAAAGGTTTTTTTACATTAGTACATCCTAAATTTATTGTAGAGTTTTGCATTCTAAACTTTAATATTGACAATTTACACCCGAATTTATAAATATGTAACAATTTGCACTCTATTGACGATAATATTATTTTTTTGAAGGGAATTGATATGTGATTTGTAATGAGTTATTAATTCATGATATAAATAATCATTTTTATCTTTGATAATTAACAATCTATTTGCAAGTGAAGTATCAATTTTCATTAAAAAATCAGCATTATTTATCAATTATGTGTAAATTGTTACAAATTTGTAAATTTAAAGTACAAATTATAACTTTATAATAAACTTAGGGTGCACCAATACAGAAAAGCCTTTACCAAACATAACATTAAGCTAACGTTTGGACAATAGGTTAGAACCCAAAAACTCTAATTTAGATTTTGTGTTTTTCTAAAAAATTAACAAAAATTTTAACTAATTTATGAAAAATTCTAATAATGAAGTTTTTTTTTCTTTTATGAGAAAATTACAACAATGTCATCATCATGAACCAATCATCCAAGATGAGATTTTCAGCATCATGATTCATGAAATTCCATGCAATGCCCAACCCTTTAGAAAAGTAAAGGAAAAAAAAAAAAAAAAAAAAAAACAAAACAAAACAAAACAAAAGCAGTGTCACTCGCTCTGCATAACATTTTCAAGATTCTTATTTGACCCATGTGACAAAACAAAAAAGCTTTCTTTGTGCGGTTTTTCTTTTACTTAGCTTGCTGAGCAAGCACCCCCTTGAGGGAAAAAAAAAAAAAAAAAAAGAAGATAGACCGGGTTGCCACGTCATCATCAACGTACACTGGACACTCTCGTTTTACTCTCCAGACTATAAAACTAGCGGGAAAGCTTCCTTCTTTTCCAGTTCATTGCAGCTCTCTTTCTTTCTCTTCCTCCAAAAAAAAAAAAAAAAAAAAAAGGGGCCTCAACTAGCAGTCAGCCATGGAAGTTCCTGACCTTAATTACTCTCTACTCCTCCAGATTGAAGTGCCTCTTCCCCCGCCGGTGCAGGACTTGCTGGACAGAATCTGCCGCGAGCAGAGCCAGACACCGCCGGACTTCGAGGTGAGGCAAAGGCTGGCGTCGGCCGGAGAAGAGGAGGCCCTTCGGGTGCTCGGCATCATCGCTGGCTGCAAAATCAAGAAAAGCCTCTCCGGTTTCGTCGTTCGCCTGCTCGAGCGCTCTTCTCCACCTTCCACTCCGCGCAAAAGGCCCCGCCTTTCCGAATCCCCCAATTCCGGTGTCGCCGTCCAGTATTTCGCTCCTCCACAAGGTGATCGTTGAGACTCCTATCTCTTTGATTTGATCTTTTCTGTTGATCTGATAATGGGTGGGGAAATTGTGTTGTAATTCAGGTGCGATTGACGCTGTCGCTGACACTCTTTTTCCGGAATCTCGGAGAGGAAGCGGAGAACCGGAAATGGAGGCGTTGGGAGAATTGGAGTTCAGGAAACAGTTCCTGATATTGAATTACATTGGCAGGTAATGTAAAGTTTGCACCTTTTTAGTTTGTGTATCGTTCTGGTTTTGAGGATTACCACCAATACTGCTTCTTCTTCTTTTTTTTTTTTTTTTTTTTTTTTTTTTTTTTTTTTTTTTTTTTTTTTTTGAGAATCCTGCAGTAATGAGCTTGGTAGGGTGTTAATGGCGGAAGAAATTAGGGATTTAAAAGATCTCCAAATGGTAGAGTTCGAGAAGCGACTGTGGGCACGCTTTGGCGGGATATATGCTGACCCACAAGACCGTGTAGCGGTGAGCTCTTCTGGGTTTGTTTTAAATTACTTTCTAAATGAATGATTACTTGTCTTTTATCACTTTTTCGGTGTGTCTTTAAAGTTTGCCGGCAAAGAAAAGCAAAAGTTCTCACTTTTTTTGTTGGTTCTAATTTTTCTTTAGTTGTCATTTTTCCTGAATTTTTCTACTATTTTTGGTCTGTTTCAGTATAGTGATTGGGATCGCAAACGAACCCACATTTATCATTGTCATGTATCTACCGAAGGACGTTATACATTCAAGGTTGGTTGTTTTGTTTTTGTTTTTGTTCTTCGGCTCCATAAAGCTGTATCTCTTGTGCACACACTTGATCACAAACAGGCACTTGCTTGTTGATGAACTGACTTAAATAGTAGGAACAATTTTCGCATTTTGGCACTCCTATGAAATGTTGCGTCTCTTTCTGTAAGGAGCTCAAACCTTACACTGATGCGCATTAGGAATGTATTTTTTTTTGTTTCCTTTTGTCAGGTCCAAACGTGCTAGCATTCATAGAAAACTTGATTTAGTAGTCGTAAACATATTCATTTGTTCACGATGTTCTTAATCGTAATATTCTCAAGTCCATGAGGTTATAATTGGCTTGCGACTTTATATGATGATCTATCATGTATCTTGAATTGTCATTTACTTTGACTTCGGATTCAGGGCCCTTATCTAGAGAGAACAAAAACTCACTTGCAACGGGTTCTAGGGGATGATAATGTTCTCTTAGTCAAATTTGCCGAGGAGAAGACTGGAAACTCCTGTGCTGCTTCACGTCACCCCTATTATGCTGGCTACAGTCAGATAGCAAGAGAAGGCATTTCAGTTGGTTTACGCCGGTATCGATTCTTTGGTATTACCTTCATGGCTCTTTGATTTTTTTTTTTTTTTTTTTGAATTTTCAGATAAACTCGTCTTATTGTTAGTGGTTGGTTAAGTATCATCATTGTTAGTTTAAATTGGAAATTCGAATTGGGATTTTTCTATTGAATGTTGTTTTGCTCATACTAGTTTTGGAATCCCTTATGACATGTTTCTTTCTTCCTTTCTGTTCCCTTTTCCTGAGATGGAGACACCTTATACTCATGATTCTCATAGACTTCACGTATACCTGGGAGTTCATTCCCTAAACTAGCATATTTATGCATATATGCACATACCTAACCTTCTCAGCTGGTTCATCTAAAAAATGTCTTATGTTTATACTCATCATTTTCCTTGCTTGTTCTAGGATTACAAACACATATGCAAACATTCATGTGTAAATATCCTTGTACCAGAGCTTCACCCGTGTGTGACTCTGTAATTCTATGTCTTGAAATTTTCAATTATTTCTAGGATCATTTGTTTGTCAGTAACAGATTATGAAATCGGGAATAAAATCAACTTTTCCACCCTATGAAACTAAAATCTAGCTATTTATTAGTTATTTAAGAGACATGTTTTTAACTGCAACATTTTGATACGTAGCGCACATTAAATATTTATATTTTTCATCTATTTAGATATCCTGGCATTGCTAACAACCATTTTGGTCAATCTCAATGTGATTTGGTCAGTTTTCAAAGATGGCGGAAAGGAAGATGGTGTGAAGTGTTTTTTCGTTCGCATCCATTCAGATGCACGCATTGATCAGAATTCATCATATAGGTTATCAAACAGAACGATTTCGGAAGCAAGACGCATGCTTATGCATGTACATACTGTCCCTAGTGTAGCTAAGTATATGGCTAGGTATGTTTTTGATTTGAAAAGTTTCTTTCAGAATCCAATGTTATTGCTGTTTACAGTGATCATTTACTGGTACTTTACTTCTTATATGTTCAGGTTTTCACTGATTTTGTCCAAGACTTACAGCCTCCTTGATAAGGATATTTTATCTTCTGTGAAAATGAAGATAATTGACGACATAAATTGCGAGGCATGATCTTCTTAATTTTATCTCAATTTTGTAATTTATTGTAGTGATGATTAGTTGTGACGCATTCTAGATAAATACTTTTGTTGAAGCTGCAGGATGAACGTGGTGATCCTATCTATAAAGACGGAAAACCACTTATTCATACTGATGGGACTGGATATATATCAGAAGATTTGGCTATGTTATGTCCAAACAATATACATGAAGGGATCTGTACCAGCAATAAGGATATTGAGGTTTTCTCTTTTATATTGTATCCTTTCTTCTTGACAGGAGACGGGATAGCGTCTCATATCTCTCTCTCTCTCTCTCTCTCTCAATCACTAATGGAGATGCTGTGCAATATATCACAAGTTTCTTCATCTTTGAGTTCTTGCAAATTTCTGCTTTCCAGATATGGGCTGCATCCCAATAGAAAGTTGTTTTGTTTGTTTGTTTTCTGTTGCTGTTGTTGTGTTGTTGTGTGTGTGTTTTTTTTTTTTAATTATTATTTCTCCCCATCTTCATATATTCCAAAATTTTCTTTTCAGACATGTAATTAAGTCATGACTATCTTGTTTCTGACTTGCTTATGGTGTTAGATAATTCATGGTCCTGATGAGCATGCTGACAATGTTGAGGAAAAGGGACGGCAAGGAATTGAAACACAAGCACCTGTATGTGGCTGAAGCTCAGGCCATTACTTTCTCCCCCTCTCATCTGACATTATTTTACCCCTTTTTTGAAGTTTTATTGAGGAACAATAGTTCATTTTACTCTTAAAACTCTCTAATTTATTTATTTATTTTTTTCGTTTTATTGCACTCCTCTGTAGCCTATGTTGATACAATCCCGTCTATTTAACAACGGCTATGCGATTAAAGGAACATTTCTTGTGAACAAGAAGGTACGTTTTTTCTTTCCCCCTTTTTTTCAATGGAAATGATGCTCTTAGTTCAAAACAAAGCCTTGCTAACGTGTCTTACTCTATTGCTAAATATAAGGTTTTATTTTAATGGTTTCATTTAGTATAGTTTCATTATAATATTGCTGCAAATATTTACCATTGTTACGGGCATTGATGGATAAAGCCTTTAAAGAGTTCCTTTTTCCTTTGTCATTCTGCACTGGAAAGATGTAGGAAGATGGTGGTTGTGCTTTCTTTGTGAGTGTGCTTCTTTCCCAATACATTTCTGTTTTTGTTTTTGTTTTTGTCTTTATTCCCTGTAATTAATTACTTTATAAAGAAAGGAGTTTTTCTCTTATAAAAAAAGTTCAACATTTCTAGTACCCCAACCTAATTTCTTTCTCGCGAATTCTTAGTTCAAAATTTGTCCATTGTTTAGCTGTGGTGATACTCAACCCCTGGCAACTGAAATTACCTGTGAGTTGGGGGTAATATCAACGTCATTGGTAGGCTTATGCTTGGATGGTCATGCAAAATGAGAAAAAGATTCATAGTGATAAGTTTTTTTTTTTTTTTTTTTTTTTTTTTTTTTTTTTTTTTTAAATAATTGAAGTTATTTGTTTACTATCTATTTTTTTCTCATATAAAGTCCTATCTTCTATTCCAAAATTTGTAGCTTGGCCCCAAAACAATCGTGGTTCGAAGTTCAATGGTTAAAGTTGAGCCTGATCAAAATCTGTTGAATCAATTTGCAGCAAACTCATTGGAAGTAGTTGGAACAAGGTATCTCCAACACGAACTTTGGGGTGTTTTATTCTCTCTACAGTTATACAAGAGTTGCCTTGCCTCTTGTCAACTATATATCACTTGTAGATTTTCTGATTTTGTTCTTACTGGATTGGAGTGTGTCTGAAAAGATGAAAGTGCGATTGAGGGGTAAAACAAGTTAAAAGCTTATTACTACTTCAAATCTTTGTAAACAGTATGATTCAATTCATGTTGATTTATTTAAAGAAAAAAAAGGTTTGTCACTAAATCATGTTCAGTAAAGGAAGGTTCTGAAGAAAATAGAAACTTGTGGTTATCCCTGCCTTTCCTTTTACTTTGACTTACATCTTTCCTTGCGAGGACTTCTTATCCTCTGTCCTCTATCCCTTGTAAACCATAGTTGATTTCTTTATCAATATGAACGGATGTTCCCAAAAAAAGGAAAAAAAAATATATATATATATATATATATGTATAAAGTAATATAGCTGTATTGGAAAAATAGAAGACAGAAATGCTTTTGTCCCCATATTTTCTTTAAGACAGTAAATTTATGATGTGTTTTAACATGAAAAGTAGAATATGACTTGTCATGATTGACCATTATTCTGCCCTTTTCTTTTGTCCAAGGTCTTATCTATAACTTTTTAAGTTGTTATTATCCAGCAATCGGCCAAACAGAACTTGCTTGTCAAGAAATCTAATTGCACTCCTAAGTCATGGAGGAGTCCCAGATGAGTATTTCCAGGCTCTACTTATGGAAGCTTTGAGAGAAGCTGATGGTGCTTTCACCAATAAGCGGACTGCACTCAAAGGTTTTTTGAAATAATACATATAGCTAATTTCACAAATGTACCTGTTTTCTGTTGAGAGAATCTCTTCCTTTGTTTATTCTTTTCAGATTTCATTTAATGGCTTGCAACTTTGCATTTTTTCAGTTGCTGTTAACCGTGGAAACACGGACAAGGATTTTACTATAGCAAAAATGATAATGTGTGGTATCCCTCTTGAAGAACCATATTTGCATCATCGTCTCTCTTTGCTATTGAGGGAGCAGAAGATGAGCCTCAGAACGGGGAAGCTTTATGTACCTGACTGTTATTATTTGATGGGGACAGCCGATCCAACAGGAATACTAAAAAGTGATGAGGTTTGCATTGTCCTGTAAGTATCATTTTATCATATTTATCCTTCACATAAACCTTTGTATTAAATCAGTCCATGCAAACATATGCTTATGTTTTGAGCAGTATTCTTATAGCCATGAAAATCTACTTTTCTCAATGACTATTGTGTCTTGTAACATTTTTTGCTTCACTTATAATACTATTCAAGTGGTCATGCATTTGTGCTGCTTCCTTTGAGCGTTCTATTTTGGCTGATGGTATGTGCAGTGAGAATGGACAAATTTCTGGCAAGGTGTTAGTGTACCGGAACCCTGGAATACACTTTGGTGATGTCCATGTTCTAAAGGCTAGATACGTTGAGGAACTGGAATCTGTTGTTGGAAACGCGAAGTACGCAATATTCTTCTCCACCAAAGGTCCAAGATCGATTGCTGATGAGATTGCTGGTGGTGATTACGACGGAGATATGTATTGGGTCTCAAAAAACTCTGAGGTTTGTACCTTAATCTAGTTTTGCTGTTTCGATTTGGATTCTTTTTCTGTCTTTTGTTGTACTTGACTTCATATTTCTAATGAGAAATCCTAATCTGGTTATCAAGTGCCTTTTGGGCTTCTCCAAATGTTTTCTCTCTTTTTTTTTTTGGGGGCTGGAGTATTTGTAGATACTTTTCCCCATTTCTCTCATCCTAGTCATTGGACTCATCATATCTGTCAAGCTTAGGCCTTAGATGCAGTTCGATTTTTTCCCTCAATATTGCACAACCCGCGGCCTAACTTATTGTCTAGGTCTCTTCAGCTGTTAAGACGTTTCAAGAGACTGTGCATTGTAGTCAAAGTCCAAGCATGACTACATTCATAAATTTCAGGATTGTTTTTTAAGGCCCGTTTCATATTGATCGCTTATAATGTGTTAATATTTACGACAGCTATTGAAATATTTTAAGCCTAGTGAACCTTGGATTCCAAATTCCTCGCCACGCAAAGTTGAAAATAAAAGACCTGACCAGTTTTCCGATGAAGCGTTGGAAGATGAACTATTTAAACTGTTCTTGACTAGTAAGTTTCAACCGAGGTACGTTTTTGATGAGGTAGCCCCAATGATTATCGTCTTCATGTCTGGTTAATGCAATTAGCATTAAGCTTGCCCTATGTTGCGTCTTTCTTTTCTCATCAGTTTTGGACTTTCTGCTGTAAGCCCCTTTTTTTTTTTTTTTCCGTAGTAAACAATCATGGATGATAAACGTGTTTCTCTATGGAAATGCAATTATATCTTCACTTATTTAATGTGGTAGCAGTTGGTCACCATGAATACTTTTAATAAAAATACTATTTCCTATATTTTTAGTAAAAAATGCACACAAATCAGGTCGAAGCCACTCGAAAAGATATCATTTTTTAAAGGATGTTGCGTAGTTAGTTCATTAGTTAGTTTTTTATTTTATTTTATTTTTTTATTTTCGCCATTATACTAGACGAAGTAGGTGTTGATTAATGGGCGGTATCTTTGTCATTTTGTTATTGTAGTTTACCTGACATTTTATGCAGTGAGAAGGATTGTAATGCTTATATCTGAAATACTTTCCTCATCTTTAGCAATAAAGAGAGAATTAAAAAAATGCTCTCCGCTCTTTTTTTCTAGTTTTGCCATGGGTGAGGCAGCTGATAGCTGGCTGGCTTTGATGGATCGATTTTTGACTCTGGGTGATGACTCTATCAACGAGAAAAATCTGGTCAAAGAGAACATCATTACGTTGATCAACTTGTACTATGATGCCTTGGATGCTCCGAAGTCAGGAGCGAAGGTTAAGTTTTGCTGCTTCTCCCTGTTGTCCACGAAACATAGTGTTCATTGCTTTTTCGCCAAATACACTCTTGTTGTTGAATGGCTTTCCTCATTTTTGTTAATTTAAATGATCCCAGGTTGAAGTCCCAAAAGATTTGAAACCGAAATCCTTTCCTCATTATATGGAAAAGACAAACAGTTTCACATCTACGTCCATTTTGGGAAAGATCTATGATGAGGTGAATGCGTATCTGGAAGAGGATTGCTCAAACAAAGGTGAGATTTTCCTAAATTAACTTCGCATCTCTTTCTGTCTTCCGTTGTATGTTTACTGTAATGTATAAATGTTGAACAAAAAGTTCTTTTTCCTTTCCAGAGGTCTGGAAGTTGCCTCTTTTGAATGTTGAAGAAGTCCCTCAAGACTGCTTGTACAAATGGAATAAACATTACGAAGAATATAGGAAAAAGATGACGAATTCTTTGAAGATCGAGGAACGTGGCATAAAAAACGAGGCAGCAGCTGATCTCAAAAGACATTATAGGAAGGTAATCTTGTTTCACCATTGAACAAACAAAACTCTTGCCTTTAATTTTCCTGCTCTCTGCTAACTATTCTCCTACATTTTAGCTACTTTACGGCGCTGAGCAATTCGAGGAGAGGACGAGAAATTTAGAGGAGATATATAAGGAGGCCCTTGCCATTTACCACGTGTGTTACGATTATGCGAAGAGTAAGAGTGAAGGTCAATCCAGTTTATGTAGCTTTGCTTGGAGCGTCGCCGGGCCAGCCCTCTGCGAGTTCTACGCCTCCAGACAAGTTGGTGAAAAAGCCTTTTTGTGCCTTCCATCTGTTCTGCGCGAGGTGCTTTAATCAAATGGCATTGTTACTATTTATACAAGTTTATCTTATGTATCCTAATGTAGTACGTATCATGCAATGTATAAATCTTATCTATATCTATGTCTCTATCTATATGTATATCTATATGTCTTTATGTAAATTGTAGATATGCATGTCATGGAAGATGGCAGTTGCATCAGTCAAGTTGCGAGTAATTATATTATTCTCCTAATTAATCCATGTCAGTTAAATTCCATGCTACCTTTCTCAAAATGTTCGTGTGTGTTTGTGTGTCTATATGTTGCTGAAAATAATAACTTTATGTGGCTTAGAAAAGAATGGGAAAAGGAAATAAATAGTAATTTTACAGAAAATAATTAAAATAAATAATGTTTTAAAATTTTTTAAAGTAAATGACTTTGGTAAATTTTTTATTTATTTTAAAATCTTATCACTTACCCTTTTTTCTTTTTTAAATTTAGAAAAAAATAACATTTTTAGAATTCTCATCCCAGTCGTTTAGACTTTGTGGAGGGAAGCAAAAATATTCAGATTTTGTGGTAATGACAGGAATAGTAAAAACTCTTCCTATCATGTAGCATCCTTACTCTGATATTACTTAATTTACTAAACTTTTTGTGCTCTGGTTAATTATTCTTTAAATTTTTTTTAATTTTAATAATTAACTTTCTAAATTTGTCACATCATTGTGATGTGGCCGAATTTGATACCGCGGTTTAAATTGACGACAGAAATAAAGTGGTTAATGCCCAAAATCAGAAGTTTAGAGTGTTATTTCTGAAAGCACGAAAATATTAGGTATTAAAAGTGCAAAAAACTAATGAATTAGATCGTGCTATTTTGAACGTAGGCTCAGCCGTTCATCATGTACATGTGAATCTATATTTATCCGACTTATATTTATATTTATAGTTCTATCATCAGTATAGTTTTCTTGTTAAATGGGGTTATAATAATAAAAATACAAATGACTGTACTATCTAAAAAGTTCTTTATCATTCAATTTTGCGATCGTGATCAATGGTCTTTAACAGACCCCACAATATAGTGCTTTCTTCTTTTAAATAAAGGATCGGTTTTCCAAACAGAGAGACTGGGAAAATTGTCACAAAAAATATCTTCAAAACGCTGTTCAGAGGCATATTGAGTGGCTGCTATTTCTGTCGGAAGCGTAGGCAAAAGGGGCCAAGGGCTCTAGTCATTTTCGATCCATATGTTTGATGCTTTCACTTTCTCTCGTCACCAAAAAGAAAAAGACTACCTTTTGATTGAAAATGTTGAATTTATAACTGCAGATAATATTTTTTAGAATCTGATAGAACGATCGTTATGCGGTACAATCTGTATAGAAGATTGATGTAATACCAAAGAGAATGTAGTGCAATCCACTATAAAAAGAGAAATAAAGCTAGAAAGAGATATGAAGAACTTTCTTGTTCGACAGTCTGACGGTATCGTATAGGAAAGTTCTTGAATATTTTTTTATAGGACAAGGAAAAATATGTTATAGATAAGACATTTATTAATGATTTAAAATTTGTGTTAAACTTGTGATGATATTCTTTTTAAAAACTTTGTTATATTTTGTTAAAGTATTATATTATGATTGTGACATGAATGAAATTTGATCGTTACGTTAAACTTGCATAATTTGCTATTCTACACATGCCCGTAACATCTCAGAAAACGAAAAATAAGAAAAAAAAACAAATTAACACCATTTCAAAAGTTTTCTCCTTTTTCTTAAAAGGGCCTATGAAAATTAATTTTAGTGCATTCCCTTTGTTTATTAAAAAGTTCACTGGGTTTTATCAGCAATAAAGAAAAAGTAAAAACAAAGAAAGACTGACTGAGAAAAAAGGGAAATAAGATGGATAACGGTGCCCTCCTGTTTTGATCTTTGTTGCATAATTGGAGTGAGTAGTGAGTGACAGAAATTGAATTTGCACCAAAATATTCCCAGCCGACTCCCATTATCCATTTGGTGGGGCCGAATGGATGGGGCCCA
>JAFMPE010086641.1:0-13678 GCA_024759925.1 Ficus religiosa
ATATATATATATATATGTCATATGTATTTATGTTAGCTCCGTGGATAAAAGAGAATGAGTTTGGATAAAAACTTTTAGATTAGTGTTTTTATTTCTTTTTAATAATTAATAATCATAAATCCTATATTGTTTAACTAAACATATATAAGTATACCCATAGGGGGGTGGATGGGTTGGCAAAGGGGTGGGTACATTTGCCAGGCTTCTTCCCTTTGTCTACTCGGGTTTGATTCCTATTACCTCCTATTTTTTCTTTTCGAAGTAGGAAGGATTAAAATATGGTGGGTCACATAGATTTACAACTTCCTTTCTTCCCATTTTTCACTCTACCAAACAATCTAAGATTTCATTTTCCTTCATAAAATCCTTCATCTAATTTCCTTTTTCTCATTTTTCTATTGTACCAAACATAGGGCCTATTTGGCCGAACTTCCTAAAAGCTACTTGTCGCTTTCTGAGTCCAAAAGCTAATTTTAAAAATGTTTGGACAATTGGTCAGAAGTTCTTCTGGTCTCCAATATAGCTTCCTGTTAAAGTCAAAATAATGACTTCCGGATAAAACTCTTCTGAATAGACTTTAAAACGTGTATTAGAGTTTAAATTAAACATTATAAATTTTATTTTAACTTTTTTATTACTTATTAAAAAATTTTAAAATTATTTTAACTTCAAAAACTCTGTTCAAAATATGTTTCCCAAACACTTATTGGAGAGATGATTTTTTGCTTATCTTCTTTCCATTGGAAAATGTGTCCCCTCCGCCCCTCCATTTGCTAATTTGCAAGCGGGCCATATTGAAGAAAATTCCAAACCGTGGAAAAAACGACAACTGCTTTGACACAAATATTAGACAGTAGTGCGTAATTAATATTATTCCTAGCTTATAGGAACACTAAATCTGACTTTCCAACACTCTCTCTCAAGTTGAACTGTACAGGTTGTACATTCCAAGCTTGTCTACTAATTTCTCTAACGTCGGCTTGAAGAGACCTTTCGTAAAGATGTCAGCAGTTTGCTCCGAAGTTGGTGCATACACCACACAAATGATACCTTCTTCAATCTTCTCATTGAAAAAATGCCTATCTACTTCAATGTGTTTAGTCCGATCAGGATTGGTACGGAATACTGTTCAGCAGTAAGGGCTGAGTTGGAAAAAAAATTCAGACTTAAAATAAGTCAAGGAGGACGCCACTAACGGTTCCCACACGTTAGATAAGTCAAAAACTCACCACTCTAGAAATCCACCTAAGAGATAAGAGCTCACAATTCATAAAAGAACTGAATTTTTCTCATTCAACAGAATGCTGTCATACCTATCAATTCAGCCCCTTTTTAGGACGAATTTTACATCCAAAGTAAATAAACTTCAATTACAAACACTCCCATAATTACATACTTAAAACCAAGAAAACTTCCCCTCCATAACTACTCTAAAAAACCTTCCATATTCCTACAATTACAGCCCTTTACTTCAGCCACCAAAACTGAACAAATTCCCATCATAACAGCCCAAAGCCTAACAAACTTCTACATAATTAAACATAATTAAAACCAACTTGAAAGTGTAGTAAATACTAGAATAAAACTGAAAATAAACACTCAGAAATCAGCAATTAAAGTTGAGCTTGAAAGCCAAACTTGTGAGCCAAGACTCCAGCCATGAAAGCCATGCACACTTGCCAAAAACGTGTTGCTTGAGCTTAAATCATTGTCTTGATCTGCATCAAGGATGTATAGGGTTATGGGCGATGTTAATTGTTGACTTGTTGTCACAGAAAATCTTCAAAAGCGTTGTAACTCTAACCTTCAACTCTTCTAAAAGTCTCTTTAACCACAAGGCTTCACATATGCCATAAGTCACTGACCTCAATTCTGTAGGAAAAATGGGTAATTTGCGTAGCGGAATTTTTTTAAAAAATTTCTTAAAATCGTACTAACTCATGTTGTCATATACAATAAATTATTCTACAATCTACGTAACTTGAGAGAAGACAGCAAAAATGCCAGAGGATGTAATTAAATAGAGTTTCGATTAACTAGCCTTCTTCACTATTCTCTAATTCCCAGACGGTAGAGTGTGTGGGCACTCGGTCTATCGATCGGTATTTGTGCGCGGCTTTCTCCTTCCAACCACCCAAAGCTCTTGCAGCTTATTATTACTATAATGAGAGAATAATAATAAGCTCAGTCACCTTAGAGTCTATAGTCTAAATAAAATAGGAGCCCCTAAGATCTTATTTATAGTTAATGGACTAGATGAATTTGAATTCGAATAGAATTAAGAGATTCAAAATTTGATTCAAATTTTTTATCTCCATAAATAATGTTCCATAACTCCAATTTGAATTTAAAATAAAATCATAACAATTTTATTTGAATTAAATAATTATGTAATAATTATCTAAATAAAATCAATAAGAAGAAAATCTTTTCCTTTGATTATTCTCATAAAAAATGCCTGCACAAGGTAGATTAAGATAATATTTTGTTTCAATTTCAAATTCAAATAGGATAATTACTATATTTAATTTAAAATATTTATTTAAATAAGATTATCTAGATATTTAAATTAATTAACAAATAATTAATTTATCTACATCTCTTAATTTAAATTAATCTTATATCTATTACAAAAGATAAATATAATTAATTCAAATTTCAAATCTTATCTTCAAATAAATATTTATCCAAACTAAATATTTATCCAATTAATTAAATGGAACAAAATTCTCATTATACCCTTAGTAGAAAAAACGCCTACACCTTATGGGAGGTATTCCGGATTTTTCTCTTCACTAAGTCCAAGAATTAAAGCCACAATGAATATCTCAATAGATTATTGTCCATTAATAAATTATATTGAGCTAGTAAAGGGACCAATTGGATATATATAATATGGGCTCTAATAATCTATGTAATTAATTATTCTATACCAAATAAATTAATTACATAATTATTAGTTTCAGAGTCAGACAACTATAAACCTAAAACTGCACTCCCAATTATATATCGTATTATGTAAGTCAGTGTGTAACCACAGTCCAATGACTTTGTCATGTATGCAATACGCTCATATGATATCCATGATTAACTTAAAGTCAAAGTCTGTTCAACCTTTTGACCACGCTATCGTAAAGATCTACTATACATCTAATAGGAAAATGATTATTCACCCAAAGTGATTAATTAGTCATTTGCCCAGTAAACGACCGAAGGCCTCATCCACTTTCACATCCTATATAATGTCGTTTAAGAAGATAACCTTTACTTTTTATGGGAGCTATGATTCCATATCTATAAGTAAAGTTCACATTGAATATAAGTCATGTATCCAACGAACTGGTCTAATAACTCACTACTCTGAGACACTTTAGCCTTTGGAACATCAAAGTACACAAGTCATAAACATGAAGTCATTTACTTACTCAGGATTAAGGTTATTGCATAATGAATGCCAAAGGTGAATTAATCTAGTTAAGCGGACATATAGATTAATTACACTTTGATCCAGTCTAATATATCACCACCACTCGGCAATATATATATGTCTCTACTTGAGAGTTGGCTCGCTCCAGATGCTCAAGACAAACCATCTCTCCAATTGACTTTAAACAACATAATAATATTCATATGAGTTAGATGTTCACTCTAACCCCATAGACTACGAACTATAGATTTAGACTACTTATTTTAGAACGCTGTCTTCTCACATACAAAAATTCATTAGACGCAACATTCTAATATTTTAAACACAAAGTAGTCAACGAGTCATATTTGCTTGCATTTATTTTAGCATGTAAATCTAAATGAGGAGATGTAATGAAAAAAACTCAAATATATTATTAATCAGTTCAAAATAATTGAATACAACTAAATTGTATTTCACTCTTAGGGCATTCCTAGCAAATTCAACCTCGGTGCTACTCCTAGCCATAACCGCCTATTTTTTTGGTTCTCCACGTGACCAAATTGCCCTAAACAAACGAACGCTAGCCTAATATAGATCTTCCATCACTAATGGATCCTGCGCAATCTGCATAAGAAAAACTTCAACACCTCCAGCGTCGTTCTTATTGAAAAACAGTCCCTTGCCCGGAGTTCTATTCAAATACCTTAAGATTCGGTAGACAACTTCCCTATGTTCCTCAGATGGTGAGTGCATGAACTAACTTACACAGCTAACCGGAAAAGCTATATCAATTCTAATGTGGGAGAGATAGATCAATTTTCCTACCAACCATTGGTATATTCCTTTATCAACCGGAATTTTCCTACCAACCATTGGTATATTCCTTTATCAACCGGAATGTTATTTTCACTTACTCCTAATTACACGTTAGGATCCATAGGAGTATCTACTGGCTTGCAGCCTAACATTATTGTCTCCTGAAGAAGATCAATCACATATTGGGGTTGTATGACTGAGATTCCGGTTTTTTCCTAGCCACCTCCATCCCAAGAAAATATCGTAGACTCCCCAAAACCTTTATCTCAAATTCCGACACCAAATTTTGCTTTAGCCTTTCCATCTTGCCACTGTCATCGCCGGTGAGAATAATATCATCAACATAAACAATCAAAAGAGTAATCTTACCATTCTGATGCTTGAAAAACAACATATGATCAGTCTGGGCTTGCACATAATTTTGCTAACGTACAAAGCGCCTTGGTGAATTTATCGAACCAGGATCTTAGTGATTGCTTTAGACCATAAAGTGATTTCCTTAACTTGCATACTTATCCCTCTGTGCTTCCATTACTGAATCCAGGCAGCAAATCCATGTATACCTCCTCCTTAAGATCTCCATTTCAAAATGTGTTCTTCACATCTAGTTGCTGCAGTGGCCAGTCCAAACTGGCTGCTAAGGATAGGAGGACACAAACAGTGTTCATCTTGGCAACCGATGCAAAAGTTTCCTAACAGTCAATTCCATATGTCTGCACATACCCCTTGGCGACTAGTATGGCTTTGTACCGTTCAATCGATCCATCTGCTTTATACTTGATGGTGAACACCTATTTACGTCCTACAGGTACCTTATCCTTCGGCTTTTGAACAATCTCCAATGTCTCATTCTTTTCTCGAGCCTGCATCTCTTCCATTATGGCTTTTCTCCACTTCGGATTCTCCCACGCCTCTTGAATCGAGTTTGGAATCTCTTCACATGATAAGTCGGTAACCAAAGCTTGAACCGATTTTGACATGTGGACATATGTCACAAAATTCGAAATTGGGTGTTGGGTGCAAGATTGGACTCTCTTTCTCTTGGCAATTGGAATATCTGGTTCACTCTCTACTCTCTCGATCTCTACAAGCTTCTCAGTCTCTACATTTTTTCAGGTACAGGATTCAAGTTAGATTCCAGACGTGTTAGATTGTTATCAGGATTATTATTTTTTACCTAACAATATTTTTTGCGTGAGAGGTAAAGTGGAAACGGCTGTATCGATTCTCCCCCAGTCATTTGCATGTCTAGATTAAGTGGAATGGATGTGGACGTAGGAGTAGAATTAGACGTGGAGATAGGTTGTTGAGGAATCGTTGGAGGGGAGGAAACCGGACTAGATTCATTAGGAACAAAAGGAAGGATCAGATTTGGTGCAGGAGAGTTTAAAATTTGAATGTTTTGGGAATCTAAATCAGTGGGATTAACCGAAATAGATGGTTGACTAGGGACTGCAATATTCGAATTTTCTTGTTGGGAGATATTAGGATATGAATGTTGGATATCAGTAGTGGATTGAGCTGGCGGATTTGGAGAAGGAGAATCAGAGGGGAAAGGCTATGAGAGAAGAGTTGGTGGCTGATTTTGTGGGGAGAAAGAATCGGTTTGAGAGAGATGAGTGGAAGCCCAAAATTATTCCCAAATATTCAAATTCCAATTTGAATGACGATCTGCACTTTCAAAATAAATTTGAATGATAGAACTCCCCATCCGAACCAACCAAAGACATTCCCTCACGAGCTTGATTCGCAAAAAAAAAAAAAAAAAAAAAAAAAAAGGCTGATTTTCAAAAAAATTCACATCTCAAGAAACAAAGTGTCATTTTTTTTTTTTTCAAGAGAACAACATCAAAAACCTTTTTGTGTGGAGGAATAACCAAGGAAAACGCATTTGTGGGAGTAAGGATCAAACCTTGTTCCAATTGGGGTCATGAACATGGACAAAGGCCGAACACTCGAAAACCTGAAGATCTAGAGAAGAAAATAGACGGTTTTGAGAGATAACCGAGAAAGACAATCCAATGGAATTTGATAATATTTAAGACTCGGGAGGGCATGCAATTAATTAAATAACAAGCTGTTACGATCGCATCACCCCAAAAACATACATCAAACATAAATAACAAGGACGGGTATATTTTTTCTTTCTAATATGCCGTTTTGTTAGGGGGTGCTCATACAAGAACTTTGATTAATGAGGCCATGTTCATTCAAAAAACTGTCAAGGATAGAATTAAAAATTTCCGTCCCATTATCAGTTCTCCAAATTTGAACATTTTCATTATATTGAGTTTTGAACATGGCATAAAAATTTTTAAAGGCTTGTGAAACTTCCAATCTATATTTCAATAAGAAAACCCAACATGCACGAGTATGATCATCCACAAAGGAAATAAACCATCGCTTGTTAGAAACAGTACGAATACGGGATGGACTCCAAATATCACTATGAATTAGGGCAAACGGTTTAGAAGCAAAAAAAGATTGAGGAGGAGATAAACACGCCTATGTTTAGCCGTTTAGCCAATGGACAAACTTCACACTGGAAAGAATCTTTATTATGAAACAATGAAGGAAACAAACGTTTTAAATACAAAAAACTGGGATGACCTAGCCTACAATAGAGAAGAATGATTTTTTGATGTCAAGAAAGGGTACAATCGGTAACAACCACCTTCACATGCCCACCCATGCTTGATGAATTCTCAAAGTAATATAATCTAGATAACTCTCTAGTACTGCCAATCCTCCTCCCCGAATGCTGATTCTGAAAAATACATAGAGAGGGTCTTTTGTAATCTTACTAATAGACAAAAGATTGCAAGACAAATGAGCAACATGAAGAACGCCCGTTAAGTGTAATCTGGGGAAATGGTACCCACACCAGCGACAATCATAAAAGAACCATCCACAATCTTAGCCTTGTGATTTCTGAGACTCGAAACATATGATGAGAATTTTTTTCACATCCCATCATTTGATCTGAAGCACCCAAATCAATAATCCAGGGCTCACCATGCGAAGTTAGACTGCCAAACGCAGTCAACGAGGTACCTGTGATAACCATATTAGAATTGGAGGGTGTAGTTGTGGAGAGAAGCTTGCAGAGATGATCCAACTGGCTCTTGGAGAGAGTGACATGCACATCAATTTTTTTCTGGTGTCAATTCAGTTGAGGCTTGAAGGCCTTTGCCCTCACAATTACGAAGTTGATTAAGGACCCAATTATCAGGCTTGCCATGGAGTTTCCAGCACGTGTCCCGGGTATGATATAGCCACTAGCAGTGATTACACCAAGAGGAATTCTTCTCAGAACGGGCATCACCAAGAGTGTCAGAACCACAAGTTGTAGAACCACGATTGTCAGAACCACGTGCAGCCAAAGTAGAGTTTTCAGGAACCAAGACAGGAGAGTCACTAAGCATAACACAACAGCGTTTTTTCTCACGGCGAACGTCAGCGAACACTTCATCAATAGGCAATGAATTCATGCCTAATATCTGTCCACGAACCTCATCTAGATCATGGTTGAGGCCAGCCAAGAAATTGTAAACTCTTTCATGAGCAACAATTTTGTGATGCAAAATGGCATCCTCGGGATGATGCCATTCGATGAAGTGGAAAAGATCCAGTTAATTCCTACCACAATTTCTGCAACATGCTGAAAAAAAAATTATGACCGTCATGTCCCCTGAAGGAGATTTCGAGCCCTATTTCGAAGTTTGAACACCTGAGACGAGTCGGCAAGATCGGAATAGGCCAAAGACACAGCATCCCAAATGGCCTTAGTAGTCGATGAAACAAATAGGTTTCACCAATAGCATTCTTCATTGAATGAATTAGCCACGCCATAACCATAGAATTCTGAACGTCCCAATTAACAAACGGGGAATCAGTCGAATTGGTCTTGGGAATGGAACTCAAGATAGCCAGATTTCCCTTTTCCCCGAATCACTGTTTGGATGGAACGAGACCATTGAAGGTAATTCTTCCCGTTAAGCTTGTGATTCGTAATTTGGAGGGATCAGGGCTCAAAAAGAATCAGTGGGAGTGATTTTTGAGACGGGTTAGGAGGACTCAGACATAGTCTCCAAACCATCTCTGCTTACTCTGGTAGTGGCCATATCTACCTTTGATTCCCTCAACCAAAATTAGCTTTCACTGCTTTGATACCATAGAAGCTAATATCAGGAAGGATTCGAAAATAATACACTACTTTAAAAAATATTATTCCTTGTTAATTAGATAGATTACAAACTGACTTTCCTCTTTATATTTACATAGTTAATGTACAGAGCAAAACTTGTTTATGCTATTCCTAGAAATCAGGAAATACACGTAGGATATTTAAATAACAAAAATATTGTTCCTAAATTATAGAAAGACTAAATCTGACTTTCCAACAAAAACAAAAGTAAAATTTCTGCCAAACGGATCATAGTTGGAGGAGCAAGAGACAATTACAAATTCTCAGTTCTACCGAAATTAATCACGCGTATGAGACCCATTCCAAATGCATCACAGGCTTAAATATGGCACCACAAGGAGACCAAGCAGCGAGTCAATATACAGGTGGTGAGACTTGGGCATGGTTTGGTTGCAATTTGCACTATTGATTTTTTAATGGTTATCTGTCCTACTTGGGAAATTTGTGCAACTATATAATAGAGTCAATCATTCCTCTTAAAAACGAAAAAAAAAAAAAAAAAAGGAGAAAATAAAGACTATTAAGCATGCAATCTTTAACTCTCTTTAAAAGCGTGAATTGAGGCTTTCATAATCCCTTCCATGTTCGCCAAGAATTTATTTATTTTTAGTTTTTACTTTCTTTACTTTATTTGTCTATTCACTATGTACTTGTCAACTAGTAATTTATAATACACATATAATCTAAAGGCATATATATGAGTATTATATAAGGGGATTTGTTTTTTTTTTTTTTTTTCTCACTCTCTTTATTTTATAAGCTTCCAATAATATATATATATATATATATTTATCATGTATCATATTAGTTAAAGTGTCATGTCAATTAACATATCTAATATAATACTCGGAGACTCCAAGTATTGAAAATTTAGGGGGCAAAAAAAACTTCACAATATACTAAGAAAAAAATATTTACAAATTCAACAGAGTACATAAACATTGCTAATGCACGTATTATTGATTTTTATACACCTCACATGAAAGTTTCACTTGAGGCCTCTTTTTATCTTTAGCTCGCCCCTTCTGCGGCATCGGGGATTTGGCCTTGAGGTGTGATCTAATCATCTGAGTATCAGAAATCGTAGCATGTAGGCTATTTTTTAAAACAAAATAAATAACAAATTTTAAATATCTAAAATAAATAAAATATTTATCAGTAAATAATTTTATTTAAAATAGTTTACAGAATAAATATTTATTTGCTTCTTTATAAATGAATAATTATATTATTTACTTTAAATACATTATCTTCTTTGGTAAAAAAAGAAAAAAAAAACTACTTAACTCTTTTTTTTTTTTTTTTTTTTTGGAAATAAACTCTTTCTCCCTCTAAACATACACACACGTTTATATTTCATATCCCCCAACTTTTTTTACTTCATATAGAGCTTTTTTCTTCTCTCTAATTTATAACAGTGAAACCAAAAAAAAAAAAAAAAGGCTCACATATTACCTCTACTTGTCTAAATAATAATAATAATAATAATAATAATAATAATAATAATAACATATATATATATATAAGTGTGAAAGTTCACTTCTCCACTGCTTAGCACTGCCCCCGTTTCGTCCCACCGTTTCTTTCCCTTTTTTTTTTTTTTCCTTCAATTTCCTTGCAATTTCGCTTCTTTGCTTCTTTTCTCTCTCTCTCTCTCTCTCTCTCTCTTCTTTTCTTTGCTTTTGTCGTTTGTGATTTGATTTTTTGTTTTTGATAGTTGTTCACTGACTGTGGTGTGAGAATGCAAAATGAATGTGTGGCACCCGTTTAATTACCTGTTGACTGTTGTCTTCCTTTTTTTTTTTTTTTTTTTTGCGCGCTAAATAAACTATTGTCTTCTTAATTTTCTCTTTTCAGTCGCACTTAAATCTTTATCCCAAAATAAAAAACTGAAAGCCTCAGTGCAACCATTTCCTGTAGTTTGTTTCTTTGCACTTTATAACCATTTTTTCAGCTTTTCTTTTCTCTAAACACAACACTAACCATTTAGAGATGTAAATATTATTGTTGTTGTTGTTGTTGTTATTATTACTATTATAAGAGAGTATATGTTTCTTAAACCGATATTGGCAAAAACTTAGCGAAACGTGAGACCGTGAATAATAAAAATTTCTCAAATTTTGTGTTATTCTATAGCTATATTAATTTAATATATAAAAGAGGTAAAAAGTGAAAATTCTACCATTGTCCGATTAGGTCGACTCCTTCAAAATAAACTTTCGAACACAAGAACGATTATATTCTTCAAGACCACGTTCTTCCATATCTTACCTTTGATGCTTGATTGAACAAACAAATGGGCATTACTATTGAATGATTGATTCACTCACTCACTTTTTAATGTCTTTATTTCGACTGTCAACATATAAGAAAAAAATAAAGAGTATAAAAGAGAACTTTTTTCTATTTGAGTTTCTTATTTGACTAAAAGTTTACAGCCAAAAAAAAATTTTGAATTAAAATTCTTCTACCTTTATATAAATCTCATTTATAAAATAAGGTAGATTATCCAAACCTTCTAGAATATTTAAAATCAAGATCAATAAAAAGTAGAAATATATTACATTATATTCAAAATATAATATAATATATATTAATTATATTAATATAAAACGATTGTGTAAATAACTACATGTATATATGCGGCAGATTATATATATAACTATATGTATGTATGCGGTTGTCGACTTTTCCCTTTTTAATTTTAAATATATAATTAATATATATTATTTATATCACATATAAATATTTATATATATAATTCAACCGGAAAGAAGAACTCCTTCCCTTTCTCATATATATTATAAATATTTAACTTAAAATCTAATTTTAAATATAAATATTCATAATATGAAATAGGAGACTAGCATATATGTACACTGATTCCCACCTATTAGTAATAGGCACACACATATTGAAACTTACACTGTCATTTAATTTTAATATTTAAATTACATCTATTATTTGAATAACACAATTAATTCATAATTAATTATTTGAATAATAAATAAATATTTATGACAATTATATAATAAAAATAGACACTACCTTTTATATTTTATATCACACATTTAGTGACTTAAAAATGCAATCTTTCAGATACACTTGTTCAATTGCTAACAAAGGAGTTGTGGGGAACAATGGAGTTATAATTTCAAGCTCCAACAAATTTGATAACTAATCAAACTCTTTAATTAATTTATCAACTTTATTAATCTCAAGAATTACTTAAAATTGCACCCTTGAAATTATATATATATATATATATATATAAAATATTACAAAAATTATAACATTATATGCTTATGAGCACCAATCCCGGCAGAATATGGGTTTGAAAAGAGTATATATTACTTCTCTATGGAGATTGGTTTGCAGAATAACCGGATAAATAGAATGAAGCCATGAATTTTTACCATTTTTTATCTTCACAACCCTTCACAACTTTTGATTAATTAGAAGGAAAAAAAGTGAAAATAAAAAGAAATATATATATGTGTTGTTACAACTTTTGGTTGAGAAAAAAGAGAATATTTTTATCTAAAAAGATGATGACAAAGGTAGTAATCTCAACAATACTGATTACTGAAGAAGGATGGTAATGGAAGTGAGATTACATTGCAATAAGTGTGTAAAATTATTTAACTAATAATACCGAGCAAAATATGTTAAAAGACGAGCACTCACAACTTCTCATATTTGAATAAATCAAATTTCATAATGCAAGCAAGTTAGAGTTATATATATTTAGAAAATCTCTCCTATATATGTTTATATATACAAGAATTCTAAATGAATTAGATTAAAACAAAAAACAAAAAAAACAAAAAACAAAAAAAAACAAAAAAACTTAAGAAGAAACCTTCACAGCAGATGAAAAGGGTGAAAACATAAGAAGATGAGTTAAAAGACACGGCGACAGAGATAGAAGGAGGAAGATTAAGAGAGAGAAAAATAGGTAAAGATTTGGAAAAGAAAGATTTGGAAAAAAATTGGGTGAAAACTTTTAAATTTTGTTTGGTATGTTAGTTTAAGTTGGGATTTTTAAGTTAAAACAGTAAATTTTTTTGAATTTTCAGAAAAGACAAAAAACTTTTTGGGAAAAAGACAAAAAAAAAATCTGGGCGTATTTGGTGAATAAGTTTGAGTTGAAATTTGTAAGTTTAAATAGTGATTTTAGTTGACTTTTTCAGAAAAGACAAAAAACTTTTAGGGAAAAAGACAAAAATTAGGTTGATGGTGATGAATTTGAACTCATGGTCCAAACACCCCCAAATGAGTTGAGTGGAGTTGAACTAACCAACCAAACACCACCTGAGTATGTCCTGCGATTTAAAGCTTGTAAGAATAGCAGTGAAAAAAAAAAAAATACTAGACTTGTAGCTTTATGAAAAAGGGTGAAAAAAAAATTTTTTTTTTAAGAAAAGGAAAAAATCAGCTGGGATTAAAAAAAAAAAAAAAAAAGTTTCCTGAACGCGCTCGAAATCTGTGTTTTTTACAACGAAAAATTATATACATATACTAAAGTAACGGGGAAAATCATTGTTCTTTCTACATGAATGAACAGTGATTTTCCCTTTTTCTTTCGATTTTCGCAGTTCAAGCTATAGTAATGCACAGTTATGCACAGTAAAATTACGGTTTTGCCCTTCTGTTTCCTTCTTTTTTTCAGACCCGCACAGTAAAGTTCCCATTTTACCCCTCTTAAGCTGCTCTGCCCGCGTCCCCACACTGCGTCATTCACTGTTCATGAACAGTTTTTTTTTTCCATTTGCTGTTTTTTTCTTTTTTTTTTCTTTTCTGATGTTGTTGCTGTTGTTGTTTTTTGACTGCTGCTTTTTTTTTTTCTTTCTTTTTTCTCTTTTTTTACTTTTGTTGTTAGTTGTTATATATGTATATATATATATATTTTCGTTTGTTTGTTGTTGGTGTTGTTTTTTTTTTTTTTTTCTTTTTTTACTTTTATTATTGTTGTTGTATATTTTTTTTGATTTGCTGCTGTTGTTTTTTTTTTTGTTTTTTTTGTTTTTTTACTTTTACTGTTGTTGTTGTTGGTTTTTTTTTTATTTTTTTTTAACGTTGGCTGCTGTTGTTGTTGTTTTTTTTTTTCTTTTTTCCCTTTTTTTACTTTTGTTTTTGTTGTTGTATATTTTTTTTTTTTACTTTTTCTTTACTTTTATCATTGTTGTTGTTTTTTTTTTTTTTTTTTTTTTTTCCCTTTTTTTTTTTTTTTTTTTTTTTTTTTT
>JAFMPE010086642.1:1663-30056 GCA_024759925.1 Ficus religiosa
ATTTTCGGTTCGTGTCGTGTCGCGGGTCGCGGGTCAATTTCGTGTCGCGGGTCATTTTCGGTTCGTGTCGTGTCAACCCGTTTCGGGTTCGTGTCTTGTTCGTGTCACGTGTTGCACAAATTTTCGTGTCGCGGGTCGTGTTCAGGTCGGGAGAAAAAAAATTTGACACGGTTCTAACACGACACGTGACACGAATTGCCACCCCTACATACAATAATTCATATACACCCCTAATTTCTATGTCATCCGATAAAATCTCAACGGTCTAAAAATGAACCCTTCTATAATGACTGGTATTGACTTTCAAATAGTTTCTACCACAACCTTGCCCAAAAAATAATTTACTAATATTAATAGCAAAATGAAAACATAACAATATTGGTCCTTGACATCGCGATAAGAAATTGGAATGGATGGAAACGTACACTTTCTTAAAAATGGAGATGGGTTTTTTAATCTTATCTTTTCTTTTATTCGGTTCACTTCGTAGTTTTTCTTCTGATAGGCTTGGTCAATTACATCCAAGTTACACGAGTTAAAAAATTTTTCCTAATAGTAACAAGAATCTCAAGACAAAACCAAAACAAAAACGCACAAGAATAAAATAATGGACAAAATTAGAATGGGAGGATCTAATAAACCCGCTCCAACGGGAGATCTATCTCGGTCGGGCTCGTTTCAATCTCCAAATAGAGATTCTAATCAGAGGGTTATTCTTCTTTTTAAGTTCTTTTTTTTTTTTTTTTCTCGGCCAACTTAAATAAAGAATCTCTCTTTAGAGGTCGCCAAAACAGTGCAAAAACCCCAAACTTCGTGCGAGAAATTTTTTTTTTTTTTTTTTTTTGGTGGGGGCAATTTCCTCTTTTACTTTCCTCCATGATGCGCCGCTTTTATAGCCCCGCCATCCACTAATCATGATTTTGCAAATTCGGTCAATGTCAAACCCCATCATCCGCCTTCCACAAGCAACACCCGATCGACGCCATTGTGGCCTATTTGTAATTTTCTTTTTTCCTTTGTTGGAGGCTCAACAAGCACGTGCCTCGTTGTTCGTCGCCTTGCACGTGCGCACGTGCCGCTCATGTCCTTTTAGAGTGTGCGACCCTTTTTTTTTTTTCTTTCTTTTTTTTAAAATTCTTTTCGTCATCATCAAAAGGGGTTGATCGGATCACCAGATCAATCATTTCCCAAGCTCCAGCCACGAAGGGTCCTGATCATTGTGCTCTGGGGGATTCCCATTCAACGGCTCTGATTTCACGTCCTGTCCGAGATCCCGTGTGGGCAGCTGCACTTGATTCTGCAGTTGATCGTTTTCCTCCTCCTCTTCCTCTCTCCTTATGCGCTTAACCCCGATCGACACGCCGAAAAGCTTAGGCGTCATCTCCTCATCCTCCGCCGGAGAGCCGCCTTTCCTCGCTGCCGCTTCCTCCTGCCTCTCCGACATGAGCTCCAGTGGCTTCCCCTCCAGCACTCTATCTTCTCCTCCATCTTCCGCGCTTACGCCGCCGCCGCCTCCTTCCAGCTGAGCGGAGGCGTAGTTCGTCATCAAGTTGAGTATGTTGTTGCAGAGTCCCCGGAGCTGAGTCAACTCGTGGCTAAGCTGCGAGTTCTCCTTCCTCAGCCGCTCATTCTCCTCTATAAGCTCCGGTGCAGTCGTGCAGCTCGACGTTCTGTGCAAGGCTGTCGCCGCCACAGGAGAAGAGTTCGACGATATCACCTGCTCTTCTCCGGAATTCGTCGGCGACACGCGCAGTGCCAACGGAACCGCCGCCACGGTCACTGCCGCCGCTGCCGTGGTGGCGGCGGCGCCGGCGGGAGCAGCCGTGGGAGAAATTTTTCGGCGCTGTATGTCGCGGAGGAGTCCTTTCTCGCCTCTGCGGAAGCAATCGTTCGCGAATTCCCACCGATCCGGAACCACCTTCCGAAATCCCTAGATCGAAACGAAATATATGATCAATTCCTCAATTTTGGATGAACTATTGGCTTATCGGTTGATTTAGCTAGAGAGAGAGAGAGAGAGAGAGAGAGAGAGAGAGAGAGTTACGTAGGTGTTGAGTTGGCGAACGAAGCTAGAGAAATTGTTGTGCTTGAAGTATTTGGGAAGCAAATCTCTGGCGAACTCGGCTGGTCGCCAGACGACGAAGGTGGATCCATCGTCGTTCCACGAAATCAGGTCGTCGACGGCCGGATCGTCGACGAGTTGATAGGTTTTGGTCAAGAATGGCGTCGGGAGAGTTCTCTGCGAGTCCGTCGCTCCACCGTGGAAGGACTCGCCGGTCTGCTCCACCGGCAATGGCGTCATCTATAGGCCTCTCTGTCAGATCCGAACCCTACTTGAACTATGATCAAATTTTCTTCGCCGTTTAGGCTCCCACATAATCAAATTAAACAGAAATGAAAAAACTACAAAAGAACATAGAATCATGGATGAAATATAAACACAGCTACGTCCCGTTTGGTTGCCAAGAAACTACCGAGAGAAAGTGAAACTGAAAAAAATAAAAATAAAAAAATACTTTCTACATGTAAAGCTTCAACGAAAAGAGAGAAGTTTCGCTACGTAATATCGCAAGCCATATGAGACATGAGACTTCTTCTTCATCTATGAAGATGAAATTACAGATTTATGACAAAAACATAAAACATTTAACTGAAACCACGTTAAAAAAAAAATAAAAAATAAAAAAGGAGCGACTTGGCTTGTGTATTTACCTGGAAAGCGAAGATCTTCCACGAAGAAATCGGTGAATTTTCCCACCAACCAAACGGCCGAAGCATCAAAACATGATAAAACTCTAACTGATCGAATGAAAAAAACGCAGCACCGAGAATGAAACCAAGCTGAGAGAGAGAGAGAGAGAGAGAGAGAATGGAAGAGAATAGGTTTTGTTGTTTCTAGAAGGTTCTGGGGTTTGCGGGGGAGTAAATGATAAGGAGGGGAGAGAAAGAGAGGAGAGAGAAAGAGAGAGAGAGAGAGAGAGAAGGAATTCGTGGGTTCGAGAAGGAAAAGGAAAAGGAAAAGGAAAAAGAAAGGAGGAAAAAACAGATGAAAAGAAGGGCAAAAGAGGCGGGACCCACAAGGGACGGAGAAACAATGGATATGAAGGCGCGAGAAGCAGGAGCGTGTCACGTGTGTGTCATTTGTGGGGAACTTCTTCTATTCTTCTAACGTCTTTTCCAGAAGCTTCTCTCTCTCTCTTCCTTCCACTTCTTTTTATTTTATTATTATTTCTATAAAAAAACAATATTAATTCTTTCTCTTTTTTTGTTCTTATTTTTTCATTATTGTCTTTGTTTCTTTCACCAATGGTCCCTGTAGTTTCATAATCTCTCATTTTGGTTCCCCCTGCCTATTTTATTTTTGTTCAGTGGTCCTTACACAGAAAGTATTAGAAAAGTTCAACAATCTAGGGATGAAATAATATATTAGTATTGAATTTCAGGACCATTAATAAAATTAATATAAAATACAGTCTTTGAACCTGAATATGATATTTACAATTTAATTAAGTCAAGTCTATGTTTGAACTTGTCATTAATGATCAGCTTAATGGGTTACCAAAATTTTGCTTTTTTTTTTTTTTTTTAAATACAAAAGGAATCATTTTCTATTATTTGAAATTACAATCTCATTCTTGAAGTTTGATAAATGGGTTTCCATTGAAGAATAAAAATATTATAACAAAAATCATCGTTCTTTGTATTGTTTTTAATTGTGAAGATGTACAAATATATATGCTAATATAACCTTTAGTTAGACTCAAACTTTGAATAATTATGATATTTACATCTCAAGCCATAAAATATGAAATTGATTTCATTACATTGTATTGTAACACTTTGAGAGAGTAGTTATAAAAAAAATTATGAATATTAATTAACTAATTTTTTTGTCTGCTTCTTATGATATTTAATACAAATATTGTACCAGGAAAATGAATGTGGATTTCATGCAAATGACAAAATAAAAAACAAAACCCCATCTATATAAGTTAGAATTCCGATATCATCACACATTTTTTTTTTTTGAAAAACAAAACGTTTCCCCTATTATTTGCAAAATATCAAATTAAATTCTCTTGATTCAACCTTGGTCAAATCATTGTTGTGAAAAAAAAAAATCATTTGCATATGATATATACAACAATTTATAAATTTGGAGTTCGTTTTATATTGCTGGAAAGAAAACAATGTAAAGAAAGAAAGAGAAGGGGCATTTACACAATAAAGGAAGAGCGATTGTGAAAGGAAGGACAGAGAAAGGGGAGTCTAATATTGAAATAATTAGGTGGAGTTATTTGGTGTGAATAAATATAAGGCTAGATATAGTGAATTTTTCTTTTTAAAGCCGCATGATTTAATAAACTTATATACTTATATGAATCCTTTTAAAATCTACATTCACTTATGATACATTAATAGATATGTATTATATTAGAGTTACACTACCATATCTCGATTACTGCACATGTTAGTTATGTTGTTACATAATCATACTGAAAACCAACTATACCCAACTAACTTCACGTTGGGATCAAACTGTCTAACTTTACAAAAATAGAGAGGCCCTCTTTGTAAATCCATTCAACCAATTCAATTCAAATTTTTTTTTGTTTTTTTTCTAAAAAGTTTTTGTCTTTTTCTCAAAAAATTTTTTGTCTTTTCTGAAAATCCAAAAAAATTTACTATTGAAACTTAAAAATCTCAACTCAAACTACTTCATCAAACGGATTCGAAGACGAGACTTCTTTGAAAACTTGGGGACTATTAATAGAAATGTTTCTTGTCCTCTTTTTGTGATTTTTTTAATATTACCGGGTTGTTATATACGTGTCGGTAAGGTAACGGAGAGAGAGAGGAGGGAGCCCAATCTTCTGCTAGTGATGATAAGGATTTCTTTGTGGAAATCGGAATGGGAAACTGATTGACTTACCAGTGGAGGCATGTGAAAAGGGTCACACCAGGAACTTACTTGCCACGTGGCCAACGAAAGTTTTGGACTTGGGATGATCACCAGGGTTTTTGGACCTTACCAAACAAAATGGGATTAAGACTCAATTAATTAGAATGTTTTTTTTTTTTTTTTTTTTTTCCCCTTACGAATGTATTCCTTTTACAGCTCATCTACAGGCAGCCTAACTCATTCCCTAATTTGCTTCCAAATAAATTAAAAACACTTTCATGAGATGAGACAACCGTGTGAATGTTAAACTTTATTAATAAAAAAGTTTTAAAAGTTAAATGAATTACTTCAATATGATTTTTCATTTTATATTATCTATACAAACTGTTATTTTAACTTTTTATCACTATTGGAAGCTTCGTATTTTGTAATACAAAACTTTTAAGGTGTACATTTATAAATAATATTGTAAATAATTTAATCCAATAGTTAAAGAATTACTTATATGGTTAGTGTCAAAAAAAGAACCTATATAGAATGATCAAAGTTCAAAAATTATTTTTTTTTTAACAAAATTATGCAATTTAATTTATTATTTGGTTACTTCCCACGAGGCTAGAAGTTTGGGGAAAGGACAATAACGAAATGCAAGGCGGAAATATTAATCAGACATCAGATTTTTAATTGAATTTTGGTGCAAGTTCGAAACCTCAACTTGTAAAGTGTTTGTTTGTGACAATTTAATATGTCTCTTGACTTGATCATGTGTGTGCTCGTAAAAAAGCAAAATTTTAATCCCTCACACGTTTTATGTGTGATTATATTAATTATAATATCATCAATGACCCGAAAAAAACTATGTGCAACTTGAATACGAAAGCTTAAACAAGTTCACACGTATTGCAATTCCCAAGCTCATGAACGTGGTAAATACTTTTGTGATGTCCATCATTTTATTATTGTTTATTTTAACACCCAAATTTAAACTCAATATCTTTTAACAGAGTTAGATATAAAAGTGAATTATAAGTTTATACCGTCGTATCAACTTTTTAATTAGAATAATAAGCAAGAATTTTTCTTAATGAATAATCCAAGAAAAAGAAACAAAAAGATGGTGTGCTTGAATATTTTCCATTTTTGCAAAACTACCACTTGTTTGTTGAACTTTGACCACTAGAAATGAAAGTGCCAAATTAAATGAATTCCTCAACTCATCCAATTGTTGATAATATTGATTTATCCGTTGACTAATGGCTTCCACCCGTTTGCAAACTTGCAAAATCTATCCGTTCCTTAACTTGGGCTGTGTCCAAAAATTCTGTATTGGAACTTCACTTTGTGGACCCTTTTTTTTTTTTTTTTTTTGGTGGACTTGGATCTAAAGTAAGCCATCTTATTACAGCAAATGGTCTTAATTAGTTTTTTTTTTTTTCGTCTTCAGTTGACCTGGTTATTAATTCATCAAACGAGAAACACGTTATCTCAATCCTACAAAATGTTTTAGTGGTCAGAATACATGAGGTGTGATACCAGACACACTTAATCGAATGCTAGATTGTAAACGAACTCTTCACATTTAGAACCAGGACCCTTGTAAGGTCCACACAACATTGAAACCTTATATTACAGACCCAATCGCAATAATCTTTTATTGCCATGCCACCATACTCGATCGTGTTTATATTAGTCTAGTCGATTTAAGCGTCTTTTCTTTTTCAACACATGATTCGTGATTGCATTATCTACAGTTCTCTTATCAAAGAAAAAACAACTACAAGTTACTTGGCTTCTTAATTTTCCTATTCTACGGACTTAATTACTGAGTCAAGCTGTTGTTTGTGTTAATGAGGGATTCTCATTAAAGACAGAAATTTACAAGCACAAAAATTTACAACCTTTTTGTGGTATACTGGTGTTTCTGCAGTGTTATTATGTTCTTCTAAATCTAGTCATGCAGAATCTTCCAAGGCAACTAAGCATAGAGAATAGTACTATTTGACTAAAAAACATGAAACTTCACCAGATGATTCTCTTGCAAAGCTTGTAACCAGACAAGAGAGCACAAATTGCTATGACTAGGAAAGTTGCAAAGGAGAAGCTGACAGAGATAATTGAAGCTTTCCAGAGTGGGGAAGAGACTTCAATCTGTTTAATCGCCGGTATTGCCACGGAAGACGACGACACCAGAAGGTAAACTAGTAGCTGCAACACATGTAGGTATAAATTGTTTTCTTGTTTAGAATTTAATAAACTTTAAATTTCTGAAGATCATGGAGAGTGAGCTTACTTGGTCAAATATGAAGCTGGTGAAGTCTGAGACCTTGTCCGACATCAGAGAACCTTTGTCCGCAATCCCAAGAATTCCTTTGAAGAGTTGGAAGAGCGAGTAGGCGAAAGCTAGCATCATCGCAGTGAAGCAGTACCTATGCAAGGACATACCGAAACGATAATTAAAAAAAAAAAAAAAAAAAAAAAAAAAAAAAAAAAAACCATATCTCAATCTGATTTTGCCTAGTGATGAGCCTTCTCAAAGCAAAAGTTCAATTTTTGTGTTCTTATGGGGATTGAAAATATTTTACAATTTTTCAAAACCAAAATTCCGTTGACTTTGTGGAAATAGATGCACTTACAGTAATTCGGTATAGTCGCCGAAGCTGGAGCCAGGCGATGCTTTGTCTTTCTTCTGTGGTGATATGATTACTAGTGAAAGAGCAGAGACAAAGGAGAACAGAAACGCCAAAAACCGAAGCAAGAGATCGCAGAGGTGGATTGAAGGTCTCGAGCTCCATCCGGTGGAGGCGATCGAGATCGAGAATGGAGATGGTGTCGGGAAAGGCTGTTGGGCAACGGAATTGGGCACAACAGGAAAACCTTCGACCATTGACTTGAAAAAGGTTAGATCTTTCCCTCCTTGCATTGGTTTTGGTTCCTTTGACACTTGGTTTTTCATCTTGCCCACTAAAAAGTTTGGCCTTTGAAGATATGGTTATTGACTTTGGTGAAGCAAAGAGCCCTTTAGTCTATCAGGAAATGTTGGTGTAACTTCAGGGAAGGCGTCTTTTTCTGGTCATGACTCGTAAGCATGTTTCCAAGCTTAAGAAGTAGAGTGCAAAAATGACCTTGTTTTGAAATACGAGCTCGGTCAAGGCCAATCGGAGCAAGCCACCTAAGCGTTATCCTACGATTTTGAAGGACTGGAGATTTAAGCGATTGTGAGGATAGTGTTGGTGACGGGCTTGGAACTTGATCAAATTCGGTCAATTTAAAAAAGAGGGGCAGGTGATGGATTACAAGAAAAGGAAAGTTCAACCTTCTTTCAAGTCAACTTTCAATATATACTTACAAACGTTAAGACGCATGCACTTTAGTAAGATATAGGATATTCCAACATAATTCAGTTATCTGTTTGTATATATGTACAATTATAGATATATTATACTATCTGTTGTATATAACAGATGATTGAGTTTTAAAATACAGGATCTTATCCCTTTGGCCTCTCTTTCGCTAGGCAACAAAACAATCAGTTTCACTCGTGCATGGGAAAAACAAATATTGTATCCTTTGTGTGTCCTTGGCATTTGTTAGAATCACAAGCAATTTAAGCAAATGAGTGACAAATTGTTACAAAACTTTCAAAAAATAACATGGCTTCAAATGAAAAGAAAGATGTGATTATGAGTATAACCTAACATTATAACAAAAATTATACTTTTGAATCCACTATAAGGTGTGGATTTCAAATCACCTATCCCAATAAAAAAAGAAAAAAGAAAAAAGAAAAAAGAATAAGGTCTTTGCTGAGAACTACATGATTTCCCAACTTCCGGTTCCGGCGAACGAATAATCATTGAGTCCTCCTCTTTCCGGACAACACATACAAAGACAAAGAGACCCACTAATAGTTAAGGAATTAGTGAATCTTATTCCCTTGATCGAATCATTTCAGCAAGGAACAATTTCAGTACAGAAAGCAAGAGTGTCAATAGAGCTCTATGAAGAGTCAAAGATAGAAAAGATAGAATTTTATGACTCATTTATAGCAATCAATTGATTACACTTTTTTCACGGTTCACAAATATCTGCTTGTGGCACTAATACTAGACAAAAACAACTACTAACATGCTAAAGAAAACATATTTTCGTAAAGCACCGGCTTTTATTTTTCAGTTAAAAAAAAAAAAAAAGGCAATAAATCAAATTGTCCAACAAGTTTGCAACGGGTTTCCTGTTCTAACTCTGACCAGGACAAGATAGCTGAGGCGGGTTAGCATAACTCGGGTCTTACAGAAATATGCATGCCATTCAAGCTCAAGAACTAGACTTGTAACCCCCTGGATTGTTGCTTGCCCACTTCCATTGGTCCCTGCACATCTCTTTTACACCGTATTTCGCCCTGAAAAAGATATCAAAACAACTTAAGATGCTATAGGCGAACTTGCTAAACTTCCCATGCATCGACATCTACATATACTTGATTATTCTATGAAGATGGAATGAATTAAATGCGCATACTTCCAATTAAGTTCCCTTTCAGCTTTCTTTGTACAAGCGAAAACGGCTGTTGCATCTCCTTTCCTCCTTGGACATAGTTTGTAGGGGATTTTCTGAAACACATAAGAGAAACTTCAGCAACAAGTCTCATATTAGATACAGAGAGAGAGAGAGAGAGAGAGAGAGAGAGAGATGGGGATGAAGAAAAAGCCACCTTGCCAGACGCTTTTTCGAATGCAGAAACCATTTCAAGCACCGATGTTCCTTGTCCAGTACCCAAGTTGTAAGCAGTACAACCTAATACATTAAACCATTCTTTAGTATATTCAAATGTACACAATAAAATGCATGTCTGTAAGAAACATTGCAACTCTGATGAATAGGTTAAGAGCATTAATAGGTAACAGAGTTTTCATTGAAGACAAAAAAGTACCTATGTCTTCCGTTGTAAAAAGCTTCCGAAGAGCAGCAATATGGCCATCTGCCAAGTCCATGACATGTATGTAGTCTCTGATCTGATAAACATGAAGGATTGATAAATACACAAGGAACTCTGTCGATATGAATATAACATTGTTTAACACCCCTCGCCCCTAATGACTTCGACAATCATGTATCAAACCTTGCTATCAGATGAAACTAAATATGAGTTCATGTCAGATAGAAGAGAATGTGGTCCTTTCCAATGATATACGTTAATGGATTATGGATCCACTCACCGCAGTACCATCCTTTGTCGGGTAATCATAACCATACACGTTAAGCTCGGGTAACCTTCCGACAGCGACCTGCTGTATGTAAGGCATCAAATTGTTTGGAATGCCCTTTGGATCTTCTCCGATCATACCACTTTCGTGAGCACCAACAGGGTTGAAGTACCTCAGCAAAATAATACTCCAATCTGGTTCGGCCTTTTGAATGTCTCTAGCAATTTCTTCAAGGAAGAGCTGGTAAGATAAAAAACAATAATAAATCAGGGGAAACAAAATTCGCATTTGTAACCTTTATATTCAACTTCTGCAGTTCAAAATTATTGTCGGCATTACACACCTTGGTTCGTCCGTATGGATTCAAAGCGACCAACCGAAAATCCTCGACACATGGTGTCTCGTCAGGTTGTCCATAGACAGTTGCAGACGACGAAAAAACAATCTACATACCAACAAAATAATATCCCATTTATAAGCAAGTAGACCGTGACTCAACACGAAAAATTTACACTTTCAACTCATATGGCAGTAAGAGCACCCTGCAGAAAAGATCTAGCCTAAAACAGATGAGGAATTCCTTCCCATTGCTTAATTTCCATACAAAAAATAAAAACTTGGCAAGAATCTGAAAAACCAGGTTTACCATTAACGGACCTTTTTACAATTGTATTTAGCCATGACCTCATAAAGATTGATTGTACCGATCAAATTGTTGTCGAAATAACGACGAGGATGATCAACGCTTTCCCCCACAGCTTTTAGGCCAGCAAAATGGATCACAGCATCAAATCTGTTTCATGTTCAAAATCAAACAACAGCCAAAAAAAAAAACATTGAGTAATACCAACACATTATTCAAGAACCGCCCATCAAAGCAAAAAAATTGATAATTTAGAAGTAAAACTGAAAAACCCAAAAATATATATACATACACATATATAATTAGTCGGGAATTAAATATATATATATATATATTCAATAAGTCAAGAATTAACATACCTAGTGTCGGAGAATAGCTTCTCCAGATCCTCTTTGTTCCTGAGATCACCCTAAAACACAAAACAAATCAAGCCAAAAGCCACTCAATTACTGCTAAGAAGCAGTCCGAGAGCAAAAGTAACACAAAAGAAATAATAAATAAAATTAAATAAAGTTTTGAATGTTCTAATTCCACTTCTTTCGGAATCTTGAACTCTCAACTGAGCCTATGACAACTGAAATAAGTTCCATTACCACGACGCAGCAGTTCAAGAAAGCCATTAAAAGAAGAAAAAAAAATTCAAGAAAGAAAGAAATTTCTCGGGAAACAAACAGAACAAGACGGGAGTATTGGAAGAGGATCGGAAATGAGTATGACGAAGGAGTTCAAGAAAGCCAGTACAAAGAAAAAGTTCAAGGAAGAAAGAAATATATTTCTCGGGAAACGAAAAGAACAAGACGGGAGAAGAGGAGGATCGGAAGTACCAGATGGAAACGGAGCTTCTTAGAGAGCGAAGGGCCCACCAGTTTCCTAACCCTATCGACAGCCTCGATAACGGAGTTGTCGAGGTTGTCGATAATGGAGACAGCGAATCCCTCGTGAAGAAGCTGAACCACCGTGTGGCTGCCGATGAACCCCGCCCCGCCGGTCACCAAGATCGTCTGCTGAACCGACCCCATTGCTGATCCCCACAATTTCTTTCGAGAGAGAGATTGAAGAGAGACTGAAGAGAGAAGGAAAAACGAAGCTGTGTGTTCTTTGGAAAGTTCTGAGGAGGGATTGGCAGATAAAAAATGTTGGTGAAATATAGGTATAGGAGTGAGAAAGTTAGAGAGAGAGAGAGAGTAAAAGTGTTTTTGTTTGTTTCTCGGGAAAACAGTTGCCATTTTGGGGCCGGATTACAAGAGTAAAGTTGGTTTTTGTTCGCGCGCTTTTCCAATAATTATTTTTACTATTTATAATTATTCAATTAAGCGCGTTTTTATCTCTAATTTGCTTAATTAGTTTTGCGCTTTTCGGCGACCGACGACGGTAAATTTGCAACAACAAGTCACACTTAAAGCTTTTGCCAGCTTGGCCATCTTTATCTTTTTCTTTCGCCCAATTTTAATTTTTTTTAAATTTTTTTTTCTACTTTCTTTTTCCTCTTTCCTTTCATGTTTTGTTGTCTCTATAATCACTTAAGTTTCGGCACATAATTAGTTCTATACTGTTCATCAGTCGATTGAATAAATATTATGATATATACAACTGACGTGTAAGGATCAGAGGAGGGAAAAAAAAAAAAAAAGACTTCTACTGAATTTTCTGTTCATTATTTAATAAATGGGAGAGGAATTTGAATTAAGTATTTTAACATTTGAAACTTAAAAATGTTTTAAATTTTTTAATAAGTGAAAATTATAGACTTATATGATCGACACAAAAAATGTTGTTACATTTTAAGGTGTTAAGCTTAAAAAAAAAAAAAAAAAGAAGCTAAAAGAACGATACAATTACTATTAATTTGATTTATATGGCGTGTAAAATTTTGAAAATCAATTTTTCGGCCCTTTTTTTTTTTGGGTATGTGTTTGTAATAGATAACGTATGGTTTATCATATGATAAAGAGTTTGGGTTCTATTCTTAAAAGCGTTTTTAGAAAAAGATAACTTCGACACATCATCATTAATTGGATCAAATTTGAGGGAACTGTGTAGTGAAATAGATATATATATATATAATACGTACAAAATATAATGACATCATTTATTTGATAGAGTTTATTAAATTGCTGAGTAGGATAGACAAATAGGCGTATGGTTAGAGCATTCCTATTAGTGTGGAGCCGGCTTCAACTGCATTTTTGCCATTTTGTTATGTCAAGATTTTATAAAAATACTATTAAAGATCTGAACTTGCAGGGGGCAATCCAGATCTGATCTTGGAGGGGTGGAGGGGCGGCGGCTGGAGATGGAGGCTGTGGGAACAAGAGAGAGAGATAGGGAGGGAGAGAAAGATAATATGTGAGGACGAGAGTGAGGGAGGGGCTTTTTGAGAGATTTAAGGGTATTTTAGTCTTTTTACAAACAAAAAAGTCAATTTCTGCAAGATTCATTTAGGGTTTGTTTAGAAATAAGTTCAACTTAAACTAAGTTTTACTTTTTCATTATTATTTTTTGTCTTTTTCTGAAAAAGTTTTTTGTTTTTTCTGAACAAATTTTTTATCTTTTCTGAAAAAACACTATTGAAACTTAAAAATCTTAAACTAAACTCATTTACCAAACACCCCGTTAGAATTGGTTTTAAGTATTCACTATTTTTTCCATTTTGCTTATGTCAAAATTTTATAAAGATACTAGTAATAAGTTTTAAGTATAAATGCACGTGAAAATAGTGCTGAGATAGTTTTAATCATATTTTATTAGATATCAATTTAAAATAACAATTATTATTAATTCATGTGATGATAAGTTAACAAAATCTGCATAACACAAAAACTCGAGATTCACCAATTGAATGCTCATAAAATATTTGAAAAAAAAAAAAAAAAACGTTTAAGGACAAAGCAAAAAGGAAAATTCAATAGCTTACTTTTCGAACTAAGAATTTAATGGAGAAAAGTTTAGGGCTCATTAAAAAAAAAAAAAAAGAGTTAACAAAAGATGTGGGGATATATTTTGTATTCATTTGTAAATGAATACTATTTTTATAGTTATTGTGAGATATTTCTTTTTTTTTTTCCCCGAAAAAATAGTGTTTTAAGACATAGTATTTTTGTTCAATAGTTAATAAAGGTGTATATGTGACAACGTATTTAGTTTGATTTTTACGTAATTGTATAAGATAAAATTATAATGAAGATAGGATATAACTTAATGAAAGTAGTTATAAATTTATTGGTGTAAATAGAATTACTTAATATATTTTATTTTTTCCAAAAGAAACTGGAGCCTACAAATTCATTTATTTTATTTTAATATTAATAATATTATTATTTTTTTTGTAGTGATTGTTGATAGTACCACCATGTGTAAGAAATAACTAGAGCTAGCAAGACAATAAAAGTATTTAATACTTATTACTGAGCATGTGTCACCATACTCTTACAAAATTAAATCTTATCATAAACTTTTGTATTCATAAGTCTATTTCTGGATCTCTCTGTTAAAAAAAAAAAAAAAAAATCTAGAAACGTGTTTTTTTTTTTTCCTTTTTCTTAAACAAAAATTAGATGAGTGAGAAAGACTTTTTTTTTTTTTTGAGAGGGACACTGAGAAAGACATTTGAGAATAAATCTGCAAAAAAAAAAAAAAATTTATGGAAGACATTAATTTATGAAAAAGATTATGCACCTTTTTAATATATGTATATCAATAGCTTCTAAAATTAAAATTCATGGTTTTCCTTTTATATTTTCTTTTTCTTCTAAAGGTTTCTTCTTTGTCTTTATAGGCACCGTGAACGTGCTGACAGAGGGCACATAGTACTAGAGACAAATTTAACTAATGGCAACTTATTATTTTTCTTTTTGAATAAATATATTAAGAATTTAAACATATGTAGTTTCAAAGCAAATTCCAAAATTCTTTTGGCAAAAAAAAGGAAAAAAAAGAAAAGAGAAAAGAAAAAGAAACAAACAAAATTGTTTCCATAATGCCCATATCTTTATTTTAGCGAAACGAAAACAAGACGCAATCTTTTGTTCAGTTTTCTTATCTGAATCGAAACGATAACCAAATGGAGGCTTCACCCAATAAAGCCATGAAATTTTATTTCCGAAAACAACAAAAGCCATGAAAGTGAAAGCAGCCCCACAACCAAAACCAACTGCGCACGATTCCAGAGACACACCACATGCTTTGGTTTTTTCTTTTTTTGTTTTTTGTTTGACACCTCATGCATTTCTCAAGACTGAATACGGCTCTCCATAAACTAGATGATAAATATAAAGATAAAAGATTTAATGGTGCGTTGTTTGAATTGAAATTTTTAAATTTAACTTGGTTGATTTTTTAAAAATTAGTTATAATTTTTATTGATTTTTAGAAAAAGATAAAAATTAAAATAAAAAATTTAAATTTAAACTTGTGAGTCAAACGGAAACTAAAAATATAATATTTGTACATATTTTATTTTAGAATCCTTCCGCATTGTATAAAACCAAATACACTATTAATTAGGCGTGTAATCAATAGATAGTACGACGTCAAACTCACGGTGAAACTAAACTCTTATTTTAAATAAAATTGAATTGTGGATCACCGACAAAATGATACTATTAATTTTTTATTTTTAGAATGTAATATGATTTTTTTAATTTTCGTTTTGTACCTAAATTATTAAATTTGACAATTTAGTTCTAAATTTTGTTTTTGTCAATCAACGGATGAATTTATAATTTTTCATATCGCTAGTCTTTTTTGCTCACTTCCATTAAGATATGGATATTTTTGTTTTTGCACATTACTTGTAGTTGTAGGTGATAGTCCAAGGACATTATTGGTCATTTCAATTAAATTTTGATATAAATTCATTTGAAAACTTGAATCTAATTCAATTGTAATTTAAATTTCAACATAAACTTAAAAAGGAAGTTATTTTGAAATAATTAAAAAAAGCCAACAATGTTTTTTTCTTTTTTCTTTTTTCTTTTTTCTTTTTTCTTTTTAAGCTATTACGTGTAAGTCACATGCAAAAAACCATCTAAATTTTAAAGAATGTGAGAAAAAATGACTAATAATATCAAAAACTATAAATTTAGATGTTTCATTGGCAAAAAAATAAAAAATAAAAAAAATAAAGAACTAAATTACCAAGATAAATTCAAGAGATATCCATAATCATTTAAACAAAAAATTCATATGATTTTTACCAAATTTATGTTCCAATAATACTTGATACAAATGAGGATATATAGCCACACCCACGGGGCCGGATGAGTTGGTAAGGATGGGTGTTTTTACTAGCTTTTCCCCTTTGTCTACCCGAGTTTGATTCATGTGGCCTCTACTTAGGCCTCGTTCTAGCTTTCGCTGTTAAAGAATGTGAGAAAAAATGACTAATAATATCAAAAACTATAAATTTAGATGTTTGATTGCCAAAAAATAAAAAATAAAAAAAAATTAAGAACTAAATTACCAAGATAAATTCAAGAGATATCCATAGTCATTTAAAAAAAAAATTCATATGATTTTTACCAAATTTATGTTCCAATAATACTTGAAACAAATGAGGATATATAGCCACACCCACCGGGGTGGATGGATTACCAGGGGTGGATGGATTACCAAGGGTGGGTGTCTTTGTTAGCCTTTTCCCTTCATCTACCCAGATTCAATTCCTGTGGCCTCTCCTTAGGCCTCGTTCTAGCTTTCGCTGTTGAAGTATGGTTTGGTAATGGCTGAATAGACCTCGGATAGTCAACTGATAGAGACTAGTATAAAGAACAGTCTTCCTACCATACCAAGAGAAAGGGGTTTCTATCTGTTGGATTTTAAAAACCTAAAAAACCTAAAAATGATGGACCACCCTCGGATCCTTCTGTTCACAAAAAGAAAAAAAGAAAAGAAAAGAAAAGAAAAGAAAAAAGACGATACATAGCTTACTATAAAAAATGCTCCTGCTTTATTTCCATGGACAAAATTTGGTAAAGTTATTATAAAACCAAGTTATTAACCCCCATGAATCCTACACTACATGCTAGCCACATATGGCTAAACAAAAATTGAAACGGATAAAAAGGGCATCTTTTTAGGTGCCAATACTCACAAAATTATTGATTAGATTTCACTTCAAATTCTCAGTTCTTGGTGCCAATTAACATCTCATTTTTCCCCCCTTTTGTGTGTGTGGGGGACAACCTTTTTCACAGCCGAGTCGACATGTCGACTTGTGACTTGAAATCATGTACGCTTGATTTGTCTCGCCCCGCTAGATCCATTTGGTGCTAACACCACAACTGCCAACCAATCTTAATTGTCCGACAGCTTAACCAAAAATTTGAACATCAAAAAATAGAAGTAAATAAGATTCTTAAAACTATGTTTAAGATTTTAATACAGCAAAAAAGCACACCATTAAAGGCCTTAATCGTCCCTTTCCAGGTCGAGGTCCCCACATCTCATGCCATTGAGGAGGTGACAACAAAAAAGATTAAGGTAAAAACGAAAAGATTACATGTCAATTATACCGAGATCTGGCAAATTAACATCGATTGAATCTTTTGCCTCATTGAAAGCATATTCTAGACGCCTTTCCAGAGGTTTAACAGCGATGGAATTAGAGATCCAACCGTGTTTCGAGTTTGGTAAGTCTGTGCTGTTGACATCCTTTTCATGAGTGTGAGATGTTGTCCTCGTCGGTGTGAAGAAGACATCGGAGGAGATGGAAGAAACGGCGCATTTTGGTGTTCTTTTCCTTATGATCGAAGGAGTGTTCGCGAAAGTCAGCGCGGATCTTCTTAGTATGGATTCTGGACTCTTGTCATTGGCGTAGTGAGGCTGTGCAGACTTGGTAGGAGTTGTGTAGCAATGTGGACTGTTTAGATCCGGGACATCATGATTGGTCTCGCCAGCAGAAACCGGTGATGTTCGGGTTTTCTTTCTCGTCCTGATTTGGCCAACGTTGTCATCGAATGTTAAAGAAGTTGAACAAGGTTCATATGTCTTGTTCCTTATTAATGCCAAGTTCACAGCTTTTGAAGTATAACCCTTCAGCCTCATCGGTTCTTGGCTAGTCATCTGAAAGCCAACTTGTGAGCATGAATCGGTCTTTTTCTTCAACGTGCCGTTCCAATGATTCTTAATGGCATTATCAGTCCTGTCACGTATACAAAAACTGATACAGATATTCTAAGTTGCAAAAAAGAAAAATGAAAGAAAAAGATCCCCATTTCCCTATCTTTTCGTCCGACCGCTTATTTTTCTTTGCAGCATCGAATGCACAAGTAATGCAAGTGAAAAAGCCAGATTTTTGAATATTTTACCTTCCAGGTAGGAAACTAGCTATATCTGCCCACTTGTTACCAAATATTCGGTGATAATAAGCAAGAGTCCGCTCTTCCTCTTCCGTCCACGCATCCTTCTTTATAGCCGGGTCTAAATGATTGTACCACCTGAAACACAATTACAGGCTTCAGATTCTCCCAAATAGGTCCGTCTTAGAAGACATTTTGTAAAAATAAATTTTTTTTTTTTTTTACCAATAAATGAACTAAAGCACCACTAGTAGCAGTGACTAGAAAGTAGAAATGGTTCTCTGTTACCTTTCCCTGCATTGCTTGCCTATGCGACCCGGTAAAGACTTTGCAATAGCAGACCATCTCTTGAAACCATATTTCTCAACGAGCTCGGTTAACAGATCGTCTTCCTGAAAGTTTCCACTCAAAACTGATATGATTTAACGCAAACATACCGCAGAAAGACAAGAATAAGTAGATAGTTTTGGTACCTCCTCTGTCCATGATCCCTTAACAAGCTCGGGATCTAGAACCTTTTGCCAGCGGTGCAAGCACTGAACATCTGTTCGCGGAGGAATACACGCAGCTTCATGACAAGCAAAGGTCGGCAAATCATCAGATTTTCATGAGGCAATGAACAAGTTTTCAAGTATGCATGGCATTCAAACAGCACTATCTTATACCGAGAAATATATGAAATAAAAGATTTTTATAGTCGATACTTATAACTGATATGATGCTCACCAATATTCTTCCAATTCCTTGCATTATACTTTTTGACTAGCTCAGATAAAAGCTTATCCTGGATATCAAAAGCCATGTAAAGCTAGGGAACTTAGCAGTTGCAAATTGCATCAAACAAAATAAGAACTAAACGAAAGTTAAATTCAAATCAATTGCCGATCTTATTATACATGATTCGTGTTACTATAGGGCATAGGGAATGGGGAACTGAACAAAACTTGGAAAAACGTTACGATTAATCTGTATTATGGAGGCCAAATCCAAACTCTATAACACATCATGTAAGGTTTCTTTACCTGACATTTTGTTACGGTTTTTAGAATTTTACTTCTCGTCTTATATGGTGAATGTTGAATTATTCATCTAAAAGGTGAAATTTGGAAAAGCTGACACCTAAAGTCATGTAACCAGTAAGATAGCGACTAACCTCTTCCTTTGTCCAGCCTCCTTTTGCCGAGCGTCTAGTTGGACCAGTCTTTCTTCTACAGCGGCAAAGCAATCGACATCGAAACATACCACAAGGAAAACTGATATAACCAATCATACGCATAACACTAAAGACTTGACAAGTACGACATGATCAGCATGCCATAGCGCTACAAGGTTTTTTTTTTTTTTTTTTTTTTTTTTTTTTTTTTAAACTATAAGCAGAAATTTTAATTTGAAAGGTGAAACAAAATAATACCCGAGATGAGAACTTGATCCGGAGACGGGGGAGTCAGAGATCAATCCAGCCTCCTTTTCTGAATCCAAATTGGTATCTTCCTCCTCCATTTCTACCATGTTGTGCATTGCACAAAATGACTTGAGTGTAATCTTTTTCACATTAGGAAAAGTAAAAACAATCATCACAGATTAGAAAACTGAAGGTTTGATCATGAAACTAAAACCAATCCAAAAACAAGAAAATCTGACCAAAAACTTCAAAAGAAACAAGTATAGTTTCAGTAAAGTTTAATAGCATTGAAGTGTTAACACGTCTCCTCTTTCATTTTCTTACCAACCAAACATCTGTTTAGTTAAAAAAAAAAAAAAACATGATAGAAAATGAAAATAGAAAGAAAAAAAAAAAAACTCAAAAGGGTGGAAGTTTACGAGGTTCAATGAGCATCCTTCTACTAATGGCAAACGGAAGGAGTTGGGAGTCAAACAAAACACAGAGCACGACATGTCGTTTCATATTTTAAAAACGACATTGTTCTAAAACATCTCCATTTAAAGCGACATGTCGTTTTTGATTAGAAATATGTGTCGCTTACTCCAAAGAAACGACATATTTCTCTACGAAAAGTACAAACAGAAAGTACGCCATGTCGTTTCATCATAAAAACGACATTGTCTATAAACATCTTCTTTTTAAAACGGCATGTCCTTTTAAATTTTTTTTTAATTAAAAAAAAAAAAAAACAGAGAGAGAGAACCGTTTCTTCTTCAGTGGCTAATGAGGAAAATAAAGACGTTAAAAAACAAAGCACAAAAGCATGCACATGAATACACGAATATCATCCAAGTGACATCTTTAGGAACCAAATTTCTTGTTAAATTTTCTTTAGGAACCAAACAGATCTGGAAAAGAGAAACCAAAACTAACCTCAAAAAGTAGGAAGCTTCTCGTATTCTGAAAGAGTGTGAGTAGAAATGTGATAGTTCATAGTGAGAGAGAAGAAGGCCTACATTTATAAGGATTTCTAAAGAAGACGAAAGAGGAGAAGCTTTCGTGGGAAGTTAAAGGGAGTGGCGGCAAACGTATGCAATACACAGCAGAGTATATAAGTTAATTGATCCGTAACGTTTCAAAACCGAAAGCGTCTTAGAGACGTCTTGTGGTCTGTTTTACGAAAATGCCCTCTCAAGTGGAGGGTTCTGGGTCCACTTTCACTTGGTGCTTTGATTTGGGCCTCATGGATCCGGGAAGCTCTTATGTAAAATTACGAAGATCACCCCGTTGGGTAATTTCTTCGCAAAAGTTAGCAAAATGTTGAAGAATATTAACTTTAATCCCGATTTTTGAATTTAAATTTATATGAATGTGAATTGTTATTTTTTTTGTTTTTTTGTTTTTAATAAGTAAGTATTTGAAAGATTATCACATTAATTTAAATTAAAAAAGTGTATTTATGAAATAAAAGACGATAATTCACCACATGTGAGTTGGTATACATTTTATAACGAAACTTATGCTATGTTTGGTGTTCTGTTTCAACTCAAACTAAACTGTACTTTTTCAGCTAGTTTTTTTTTTTAGTCAATAAAAATTATAATTAATTTTTGAAAAGTTAACCAACTCTAACTTAAAAATATTAATTCTAACTGGTGGTCCAAACGAAAGCTTAGGCTGTGCTTTGAACTCAGGTTCTAACTCAAAATTTTCATCATAATTTTTGTCTTTTTATGAAATGTCAATAAAAATTATAACTAATTTTTGAAAAACTTAAAAATTTTATCTCCAACCAGCGAACCAAATGGAATCTTAGTTTCTGTTTGACATCATGTTTTGAATGTCGTTTTTAAAATTTTTTGTGTGGTATTTTTTTAATAAAAAATTGAATTTACTGTTTAAATTTATGATCTAAATAACCTTGATGAGTTAGTAAACTAAATTTAAAATAAAACATGCATGAAAAAATAAGAATGGAACGACAACAAAAAGAAATAGCATCAAATTGAAACAGAACCCCAGCTAAAAAGACGACAAAACAATACAAAAGGATAACTTATTAAGAAAAAGGAAAATAGGAAGCGACGATAAATTATGAAAACAAAAAATTTTTTTTTTTTCAATAATGAAAAACAGGAGAAAACGACGTGAAAAAGAAAAAAAGAAAAAGAAAAGAGTATGACGAGAAAACCAAAAAACTGGACAGCAAAAATAACGACAGAAACCTGAAACAGCACACAAGGTTCAAAACAACAAAACATTAAAAACGACAGAAAATCTAGAAACGACAATACAATTGAACACGGCAAGAAAGAGGAGGATGCAAAGAAACTCAAACGAGAAAGACCTGTAAAGCAAGGGAAAAAAAAAAAAAAAAGAAAAAAAAAAAGACAACAACAATAAACAACATTTTTATTTTTTTTCTTAAGGATTTGTTTGGCAAAACATCTCATTTTAAACTAAACTGTACTTTTTCATCATGATTTTTGTCTTTTTCTGAAAAATTTTTTTGTCTTTTCTAAAAAAGTTTTTTGTCTTTTCTAAAAAGTCAACAAAAATTACTATTGAAACTTAAAAATCTTAAACTAAACTTAATCACCAAACACCCCCTTAATTATATATTAGTATGGAAATTGAACGGGGAGTCGTCCCGTCCCGCCTTGACTCTAATTTAAGAACAAGAACGTTGTCTCATTCTTGTTCCAAACTCAAGACCCACGAGAAAAAAAATATCATCCCTGATCAAAATCAAATCTCATAAGTAGTTGAAGCTTCACGGTTTTTACTATTGAAATGGGACACCAAAGTCCATGTTGAAATTTGTCGAAAGCGTTTTAATTTAAAAGCACTAGCTAGAAAGAAATAAAAAGCTTAGGCAATAAGTGCTTTTTTTATTTTTTTATTTTTTTTTATTTTTTTAAGATAAGCTTATAGGTTAGAAGGCATCCTGACTTTGAGTTTTAGAAAGTGAATGTATGTGGAAAGTTTCGCTCCATTATTACTAATATTATTTGACTATTTTTCATTTGCCTAACCCCCATTAATCACTCTTCGCGCCTCTGCCACTTACTACTCTCAATGATAATCGATGTGCCGTCTAATAAGATTCACATTACTATTTTTTTTTCTTCTAAATACAATTTAGATTTTTAATTATTTAAATATCACAGTTTATTTTTAATTTTTATTTTAAATTAAATACACATTTTTAAGTAATCACTCAAACAGGTGATAAATAACTTTATAATATCCCAACATCGTACTTTTATTATTTAAACAACTGTGAAAAATATCTATAAATATTAAACGCTTGTGATCATAAGGCTCCACGAATCTATCATGTCAGCAAAATGACGTAAACCTCCATATGGAAGATATAGTTTTCTCTAGCTATGGTGGCATGTGCATGCACCCCACTACTGCCTAGTGCGTAGACTAACTCTAGCAAATGCAAACGATATTAATTAATTTTATACAATTCGATCTTAAAAATTAAATATTTTAGAGAATATATACTTATAATTTTGATTCTCTTAGTTTTTCTTTATCATTATTGACGTTTATAATGAAAGAGGTTTTGACCGGGGGGGGGGGAGGAATACAGAGACTTTAATAATGTGCGAGTTTATCTTATAAATTTCTTGATCAATATAATAAATTACTGCAACAATTGAAATATAGCATGTAATTCAGTGCACTGGTTGGAATTGAGTTTTATAGGTTGGAATTGAGTTGAATTGAGTTGTGCGTTCAATGAGGTGTTTGAATTGCTAGAGTTAAAAAATGTATAAACTTGAAATGTGTTTGGAAAAAAAACAAAAATCAATATAGAACTTAGTTCACTCATATCGAAACTCTATGCGAGTAAAAAAAAAAAAAAAAAAAATCTCATTTAGATTTTTAATGTAAAATTAGAGACTTTTAAATTTTGAATTATAAAATTATAACAGTAACCGTGAATAGTGATAATTGATTGACTTTTTAGAAAAAGAAAAAAAAATTATGATCCAAATTTAATGAAACTGGTATACCAAACAAGCCATAAATGTAATTTGATATTGAGATCTATGCATATTATGTTATTTATTTTCTTTCACTATTTTCCACTACCCAGGATGTCAAATAATTCAAATCATTTTCAAACTTTTAAGTACCACCACTACAACCTTCCTATATATGGAATAGTTTCCTCAACAAAATAAAAAAACAACCCAAAAATAAGCTTATTTTCTTCAAGAGCCATGAGTTTTTTAAAACTTGAAACCCTCCTCATCAAAGGTTTCCCTTTCCTCTTGGTCGTCATGATCTCTTTGGGGTTAACCTCCGAAGCCGCCCTCTTCAACATTCAAAACAACTGCCCCTACATTGTCTGGGCGGCCGCCGTGCCCGGCGGCGGCCGGAGGCTCAACCGCGGAGAAACCTGGACCATCAACGTGAGCCCGGGCACAACAGCCGCTCGCATTTGGCCCCGGACCGGTTGCAACTTCGACGGGGCTGGGCGCGGGAGGTGCCAGACCGGGGACTGCGGCGGGGTCCTCCAGTGCCAAGGCTACGGCCAGCCACCGAACACACTAGCGGAGTACGCGCTGAACCAGTGGAACAACCTGGACTTCTTCGACATCTCGCTTGTAGACGGGTTCAATGTGCCGATGGAGTTTAGCCCCACGTCCGCCGGGTGCGGCCGCGGGATCCGATGCACCGCCGACATCAACGGGCAGTGCCCGTCTCAGTTAAGGGCGTCCGGCGGGTGCAACAACCCTTGTACGGTGTTCAAGACCGATCAGTATTGTTGCAATTCCGGCAACTGTGGGCCCACAAACTTCTCTAGGTTTTTCAAGGATAGATGCCCTAATGTTTATAGTTATCCCAAGGATGACCAGACCAGTACTTTTACGTGCCCTGGTGGGACTAACTATAAGGTTGTTTTCTGCGCTTAAAACGTAAATATATATAGATAAATATATATTCAACAAGCTATATTTCGACCTAAATATGATAGTACTATAATAAAACATATTATTGGTCGGAGTTAACTAGCTTTGTACTACTAAGTTTTATTTCGATCTAAATATAATAGTAGTACTCGAATAAAACATATTATTGGTCGGAGTTAACAAGTTTAGTACTACTGTGCTCTTGCTTTTCTATGAATATATATATATATATATATATATATGTTACCCGAGGTTGTGGTATTTGCATCATTACGAATTACCCATGAATTTTTATTGATCCCTAAGAAAAAAATTCTCAGAGATTTGCTTAATTCATATAACGTTATCACCGAAATGGAATTTTAGGATCTCGTGCGCCGTATACCCCTTAGAGGATGTTTGATTAGTTCGATCCAATCAAACAATTTTATTTGTTTTTTTTTTTTAATTTGTTTTCAAAAATAAACCCAGTTTTATTATTTACATTTCCAATTCTAATTTTGAAAGTCGCTAACTTTAATATTTTTAAGTCGAAATGAGATATTTTTTAATTGCATATAATTTTGAGAGTAAAACAAGATTCATATTATTTTCTTTGTCCAAAAAAAGGTTCAACCATGGAATACCCTAAGAAACTCCTCCATTCCCTGCCCAAGCCCATATCCTCCATATTTCTTCCACACGCAAGCTTCGACGACCGTCCGGCCGACGTGGTGATCGAGACTCGAATCCCACTCAGCGTGACTCGGTCCCTCCCTACCATACGACAGTCGGTGAAGGCCATGACCGAGTCAACTCGCTTGGCGGCTCTTGTCATCGATATGTTCGGCCTACACGCCTTCGACGTGGCTAAAGAGCTGAACATCTTGCCCTACGTTTTCTATTATTGCACCCCCCTGAGCTTGTCGTTTGTGTTCCATCTGCCGAAGCTCGACGAAACGACAACGTGCGAATACCGCGATTTTGCCCGAACCAGTCAAACTGCCTGGGTGCGTGTCGGTCCATGAATGAGATCTCATAAACCTGGTTCAAGATAGAAAAAGCCCATTCTATAGAGCGGCCCTTAACATAGTCAAACAGTTTCACATAACTGATAGGTTAATACTCAACACCTTTGTTGATTTAGAACCGGGTGCTTTAAAGGCATTGAAGGAAGGATTCTATAATAACCCACCGGTTTACCCTGTCGCACCGGTGGTCCAGACCGGTTCATCTGGTTTTGATGAGTGTTTGGGTTGGTTGGACAAGCATCCTCAAGTATGGGCTCTGTATGTTTCATTCGGGAGCAGTGGAACCCTCTCGCAGGAGCAAATGACGGAATTAGCCTTCGGGCTTAAGATGAGTGGGACCCGATTTCTATAGGTAGTCAAAAGCCCACATGACGAAGAAGCAAGCGCCATTTACTTTGACGTGGAAAGCAACAAAGACCCATTTGATTACTTACCAAAAGGGTTCTTGGAAAGGGCTAGAGATGTGGGTTTGGTGGTGAGTTCTTGGGCCCCACTAGTTCCGGTCCTGAGCCATGACTCGACCGGTGGGTTCTAATCGCACTGTGATTGGAACTCGACACTAGAGAGTATTGTTCATGGCGTGCCTTTCATTGCTTGGCCATTGTATGCTGAGCAGAGGGCAAATGCGGTTTCGTTAGCCGAAGATGCGAAAGTGGCCATTAGAGTCAAAGTCAACTACAAAGGCTTGGTGGGACGTGAGGAGATTGTAGGGTGTGTGAGGGAGTTAATGGAAGGGGTATTGGAAGGGAAGCTGATCAGGGAGAGAATGAGAAAATTGAAGGAGAAGGCTAGTTTCGCTTTGAGTGAACAACTTCCACTAAATCACTTACTAACGTTGCTCAAATGTGGGTGAATAATAACCTCAATAGTTGAAGGGCAGATTAGTAAATTTATTAATGTGATTAATGTTGCATAATCTAGCAATATGATTTTACACAAGGTTTAAATAAACTTTGATCGTGAAAGTAGATGTAATTTTCTTATTTATGCGCAATTTCTTTCGTTCTTTCCTTTTGTTTTTTCACCCTTTGAGTATGCTTTTTATTTATTTGAACTTCGAGATAGGAAAGGTAAATTCTACCATGTTAAATATAAAATTATTGTTTTTTTTTTTTTTTTTGAACTTCCCTTATGAAAACAAAATGGGAGATAAATAAGAGAAAGTATTATCAGTTATCAACTTAGCATGCATTTTGGACGCATAATCCAAATTTTAGAATCATAATCTAATTTTTGTATTTTTCCCTCAGCTTTACTGCTCATATAGTTTTGTAATTCAAATTTTAAAAGTCCATAACTTTAACAAATTTAAATGAGATAAATTTTTTTTTATATAAATTGCATAGAATTTCGAGACGAATAAAACAAGCTCTATATTGATTTTTTTTTCCGAATACATTTCAAATTTTTACACTTTTTAACTTAAACAATTCAAATACCTCGATAAACGCACAAATAATCCAAACCCAAATTGTATAATCTAAACCTTAGCTGTAGGGTTTCATATTTCGGCTTCTTTAAACTTTTTATTTTTTGGCTCTGGTCGTGGTCTCTTACTTGTCATATCCATGTCAGGTCTGTGCTCTTTCAAAATGATGGAGAAAATACCCTATGCAGCTCTTACAATGTTGGTTTATGAAGAAGTTCTCGAAGTTTTGCTTTACCTTCTCCATGGAGTTTTTGTAGGTATCTATAATTTATTTCCCTTCTTACTTCTTAGTATGTTCAATTATTTTTAATATCGGACATATAGAAAAACTATATTTGTAGGTGCGTTATATGCTCTGTTTGTGGTTTCAGCGGACTTATTAGCAGTTGAGTCCTTGTTGGAGCTCTTGGATGATTAAAGACATCACGATACTTCTTTCCCCAGAGTTCCCCCAACCATGTAGCTTTCCTAAATCTCTCCAAGTCTAGGTTTATAAGGTTACACATTCAGATTGGTATGTAATCTTTGTTTGTTTTTAAGTCCATCTATTTGTTTTTCTTTTTCTTGATTTTTGCTTGCTTAATTATTTATTTACTTTGGTTTTTAATTGACAATGCCTGTGTATTTTCAGATGTTTTTTATGACATCAAATATTTGTTCTCTTTTTTCCTCCACCAAATTATGCATCAATTTCTCATCTTGCTTTTTTGTTATTCTAAAGAGTTCTTTTTGGTAATTATACATTAAAAAAAAAAAAACATCACACGCACAGTTTATTGATTGGAATGGCTTGTTCCTGACTATACAATTTTTTGAGTGAAGACACTTGTCATTTTTACTATAGTGCATGAAAAATGTCAAATCAATAGGTAGATAACATTTGGCAAAAACTGTGGTGTGTTACTTCTCGTTGCACATGCATCCTCTTATGAACATTTTGTATCAACTCTTGCATGCTCCACAAGTAAATAATATTTTTGTACTGAATTTATTTTCTTGATTTAAATCTGACTAGCATGGAGGTTTTAATCCTGTATTTTTTGTGTTGGTTATATCGTCAACCACTATTTTTTGTGTCCTATTTTTTTGGTTTAGCAAGCAGAAACTGTCGGAGAGGAAGTTAATTCTTTAATTATTTTATATCTCATTATGTGATGATAATATAACTATACATCGCTCTCTGTACATGCATAAACTCATGCATATACATACATGCATACATTCATACATGAGTGCATAGAATATGCCATAAGTAGTTGCATATACACCAAACATGAGTGCACATAAGTAGTTACATACATGTATGCACGCATAGATGCATACATACGTTATATAAGACATGCTAAATTGTGACTCACTAGCTTTGTTTACTTCCTTTTGAAAAGGAGGAAAAAAAAAAATCCCAAAGTGAGCTCACTTGGGCAAGACGTTGAAATAACTATTTTTTCAATTTTGAAGCAAATGTTAAAAAACCTAACAGGGAAATTGTTAATCTAAGTAATGTTCTTGTTATCCCCCCCCCCCCCCCCCCCCCCCCCCCCCCCCCCCCCAAAACAAAAAAAAAAAAAGAAAAAAACTCCAATTTGAC
>JAFMPE010086642.1:30115-50256 GCA_024759925.1 Ficus religiosa
TTGTTATCCCCCCCCCCCCCCCACCACCACCAAGTTCCCAAAAAAAAAAAAAAAAAAAAAAGGTAATGTTCTTGTTTCTAAACTAAACATATAAATAAATTTCGATAATAGCGCTCAAAATCTATTTTAATTACTATTATTTGAATCAAAGATCCTTTTTTAGTGTTTAAAAATTTTGTTCAAAGTATTTTGCTGTGTTTTTTTTTTTTTTTTCCCTACCTGTGTGTTATTATTATTATTATTTGTTTTACTCTTTTCCAATTGCCTTTTAACTTTTGCCTTTTCCCCAAAAAAACGTATCATTGAATTTCTTTTCATTCAACTCGTGTGATCTATTGAAAGGATTTTTATCAAAATATATATCATCTTAGATTTTTATTTTTTGTAATTTTGAAAAAACTATTATTTTGTCAAAATTGTCCTTTCTAAATACTTGTCTGTTTTACTAATTGCCCTGAAGAAATAATTTTCTTGAATATGTTATCTTTTTCCTTCTCTTTTTACCCTTAATTAATTTTCTATTTAATTTGGCTTGATTAACCAAAATATTTTAAAAATAATAAATGCTCCTTTTCTCCTATTTTTTCTTACTTTTTTTTTTGTTGCTTTCGTTCGCTTAACTCTTATACACACACACACACACACACACACACACACATATATATATATATATATTAACTATAACCTTAGTCCTTATATACGCATCATTTTTCTTCATATATGTATTACTTGCTTAATATTCTATTTGGTTTGTTCACCCAAATATTGTTTTTTTCTTAAACATGTTTTATATATTTATCTACGAAACTCACATTTTGATTGAAGCATGCATCTTTAATATCCACTTTTTCTTTGAAAAAATCTCATATTTCTACATTTGCTTAAGGAACCCATCCTCTACCAAACCTCTTTGGGATATACATGTGAGTACATGGTCTTTTTTTTAGAAAATTTTTTAATAAATATCCATAGATATCTAAAATAGCAAAAAACGAACGTTTTTCAAAAATAATCAATCAGTTATTAGTCAATATTAATATTTTTCACTTATTAAATATGCAAAATCACTTATTTAACAATCATTTTTCTAAATAAAAAAAATGATCTTGTTTTAAATAAAAAAATATTTATTTCCCTAATTTTCTTTCTATTTCATTTAGTTTCCATATTTTGTAGTTTTTTTCCCCTCTTTGCTGAAGTATTGTCTTTCGAACAAAATAAGCATTTTAGTTGAAACTCTAGTTTTTTCCCTCACTTTTATTTGTGTACATTTTCTTAATTTTTTAAAACTTTTTTTTTTCTCTAAAATCTTAAATTTTAAAATGTGTTTCTCTGAAACACTACTAATTTACCCCTTTGAATTTCTTCTTCTTCTTCTTTTTTTTTTTTTTTAAACTATCTCCCCACTTATATATTATGGTCTATATAGATACCTTTTTTATTTTTTTTTCTAATTGTTTTATTGAAAATATTTTTTCAACTATATCTCCGAAATTAAACATCTCATTTGTACCCTAACGAACTTTTTTTTTTTTTTTTTTTTTCTTGAATACTATCTATTAATTTTACATATATGTGTTATTCGACTACCACACACGATTATTTCGATTGGAACATATCGTCCATATACATTTAAAAAATAATAACACCTTTCTTTCTTTTTTTTTTTTTTTTTAAACCTCTTTTTCTTTTCGTTGAAAGTACTATTAACCTCATTTTTTGTTTTTCTACCCTTATTGGCGTTATTTTTAAATCAAAAGTTTTGCTTGATTCTAAAAACTAAGATGCTATAACTCCTATGTCTCTTTATTCGTGTTCCTTTCATATCCCTCCAATAATATTATGACATGTTAACTAAAAATAGATATTTTATTATAACATCATATCATATATTAAAAAATCATGTTAGTCACATACTTGTTAAAATATTATTGGAGGGACGAGAATGTAGACAAGAATTATGGAACATATGAACTAAATCCTTGGCGAATTGAGTCACATAAAAATTTGTTTGTGATTAACTTTTTTTGTAAAAACTAAGAGAAACAAGAGCATTTTAAATACAAAAAATATTAAATTATAAAATTTTAGGCTAAAGTAGCTAATACATTTCATTTTATAGTTTTTCAAAATTTTTTTTTTCTCGTTAGTTGATTATATACTTCCACTATTTAGGTATGAAACCGGCGTTGTGAAGGTCGTTTGGATACCTCCGGAATTTGGCTCGGTTGCATGTGTTTGTGCCGATGGGACTTTGTCATTGTGGGAGGAGGTTGTAGAAGGTACTAATTCGATACTGAATAATTCTCAAGTGCTAGACGTTCAATTTGGAGTTTCCCTTTCTGGATTGTAAATGGTGAGATTGAACAGAATATTTCTTCTATGTGAGAACAAATTAGGACATTGATTATATTATCATATGTGACCCAACAATATTTAGCCGCTAGCATTTCAAGGGGGACTACGTGCTTTTTAGTTATGTGCTAGCATTTAAGTTTAAATATATATATATATATATATTTTAACTTTAAACAGCTCATTTTTAACCAAACGCATAATTTCAAAATTCTATGCAACTCGTCTAATTCTCCAACTCAAGCAGACAAGGATTGTAAGATCTTTCCTTTCCTTTTTTGGTTGCCTTAAAAAAAAAAAAAATTTTGGTCCTACCTATGCTTCTCCTCATGTTCGTCAACAAAAGTCTGTTTCTCCTATTCCTTCTAGCAACTTCTTCGTCTCACTTTTTTGGTCGTTCATCCATTGAATTGATCTCTCAAATCTTCTACAGTACTTTCTGATGTATCATGCATGCTTATATTTGTCGCTTAATATAATAACAAAGATTTCATATGTTATTTCTTTTACCTTCTTTTTTATGCTTCGTTTAGCATTTTAACTCAACTCTAATTAAACTATATTTTTTAATTTTAGTTTTTGTCTTTTTTTTTTAAAAGTCAACAAAAATTATAACTAGTTTTAAAAAAATCAACTAACTCCAACTTAAAAATTTCATATCCTGCCGGCGAATCAAATATAAGCTTAGGAAAATCTCTGTTTTTTTTTTTTTTTTTTTTTTGGTGGGAGGGTGTCTGGGTTTTTCCAACAATCATGAAAATCAATTCTACAAAAGAAACAAAATTTTTTTGTGTAAGTAATAAGTATTACTAGACAATTTGAAAATGTTGTGGCACTTAACAAATGGTAAAAAATTTATTTTATATTATTGTTATTTTTTAAGTATTCACGAGGGTGGACGAAAATTAATATTCAACAAATGATAGGGCCATCAAGCCTCTCTTCGTCGTCATAGTTTCTTAAACTCACAAGTCAAGCCACCTTGTATCATTTTTGAAAAGTAGTCAGTAAGTAGTTACTTTGTTTGGCCCTATACAATATTAATGGCCGACTGAGGGATTTTTTCTTTTTCATTCAATTTTTTGAATTCCAAACTAAATAATTAAATTAAACTCCATTACAAGCTTAGTTTATTTAGAAGCGAGCCAATTTGTCAAGTTGAAATTTCTCCGTGGAAAAATTGGTTTCTATAATTTCCTTTTCCTCGTGGATGAATTCATGTGTAGAAATTAAGTACTTGCGTGTTGGAAAGATCAACTGAAAAAATTGGTTTCTATTATGTCTTTACATGTAGAAAAAAAAAAAAGAACAATAAATTAATTTCCTTTTTTGAATTGGAGTTATTTGATTCTTTTAACAATCATTAATTTTTAATTAAATTTGAATTTGAATTTTGAACCAGTCCTTCTATCAAAACAAGCTGGTCAACTAATTAAAGTCCTAGGAATGCGCCGTAAATTAATTTCAGTTTACATAGGTTTAGAAATCGAGATATTATGTTCCTGCAGTATGAACTGTCTTTTTGTTTTGTTTTGTTTTTTAAATTATTTAAATTATTATCCCAAAGATTAATCAAACATACTTGTAGTGAAATAGGACAGTTGGGCAAAAATAATATGAAATAATATATCCCAAACAGCACTATATAAATCCCCATGCACTTGATCACAAAACACACCCACTCAAAAGCTAAACATATCCATCGTTGTAGCCAAAAAATATATTCTCTTTCTCTCTCCCCCTCTCTGTAAAAGCATGAGGCTCCTCAAGAACCTCGGCATCGTTCTCTGCTTCCTCTGCCTCACAGCCCACTTCTTCGCCTCATCCCACGCAGCCATATTCAATGTCGTTAACAACTGCCGCTACACTGTTTGGGCCGCCTCCACGCCGGTCGGCGGTGGCAGGCAGCTAAATTCCCGCGAAACATGGACCATTAATGTGCCGGCCGGAACAACTGCGGCCCGAATCTGGGCCAGAACAGGCTGCAGCTTTGACGGGGCTGGTCGCGGCAGGTGCCGGACCGGTGACTGCGGCGGCCTCCTTCGGTGCACGGGCTATGGTAGCTCTCCTAACACCCTAGCGGAGTTCAAGCTTAACGGATACGCAAACTTGGACTACATCGACATTTCGGTCATCGACGGGTTCAACGTTCCGATGGAGTTCAGATCCACGTCCGGTGGGTGCAACCGCGTGATCAGGTGCACCGCCGATATCATCGGTCAGTGCCCTGCAAAGTTAAGGGTAGACGGAGGGTGCAATGGCGCTTGTCCTGTGTTCAAGACCGATCAGTATTGCTGTAATTCCGGCAACTGTGGGCCCACAACTTACTCTAAGTATTTCAAGGATCGGTGCCCTGATGCTTATAGCTACCCTAAGGATGACCCGACCAGCTTATTCACCTGTCCTTCTGGGACCAACTATAAGGTCGTGTTCTGCCCTTGATTATCAATTGCAGCCCTTGCATTTATGATATAATAATTATCATGTATAAATAAATGGCCATGTCTCCTATAACAAAGATATGAGGGGAGGAGTTTGAGCAGGAGGTTTCACGTTCGAAACCATAAAGTATTTTCCTTTTTTCGTAAAAAAGTGAGAGTTCTAGACTCCACAACTGTGCGTATATATATATATATATGTCTTCGGTTAAGTACGTAAAATAAATCCAAGAAAATCGATGATATTCATGAGTCACATGACGTTATCGATTTTCTTTATTTCCTAACTTTTTTTTTTTGGGTTTCCTTTCTTAATGACGTGCTCAACTCGACTTAAATAGAAAGAAGAACACTGCTATGCGTCAAAATTGTGCAAATATCCATCATCAACAAGATAGGGCTCTGCCCAAAAAATATTAGCGCCGATACCTAATAACAACAACAAAAAAGTGATTATAAATATAGTTTAGTGGTAATTCAATTCTATCAAAGTGTGTAAAATTAAATCCTCATCTTCAAACTTAGCTTGCATTTGGTTCGCCGGTTGAAGATGAAAATTTTAAATTGGAATTGGTTGACTTTTCAAAAACTAGTTATAATTTTTATTGACTTTTTAGAAAAAGATAAAAAATAATATGAAAAAAATACAGTTAAATTAAAATGCCAGACGAAACTTAAAAAAGAAAGAAAAAGCAACGATATAAAATAAAATTGCAAGCAACAACGTATACTTACTATCAAAATTTGAAAGACGACAGCCACTTGAAAAGAATGACCATGGACTAGAGAAAATGGGAGCAAACTAAAAAAAAAAAAACACTATGACAACGACATTACTGCAGTAAGAAATTTGAAGTGGAAAAGAATGCTTAAAACGACAGGAAATTTAAAAACTACATAAACTGAAAACGGAGACAGTGATAAATTATAAACGACAAACAATATGAGAAACTACAGGACATGCGAAAGCGACAACTATAAGAGATTAACTATAGGAAATATAAACGACAATAAATTGACAAAACGAACAGCAACATAAGAAACGACACGGGGACTTAAAAAGGTTAAAACAGCTGTAAAAAAAGATGGCAGCAAAAAGAAGACGACAGAAAACTAGATAGGAAAATAAACGGGTTTGTTTTTCAACGTTTAAGAGGAATCATCTTATTCCGATAAGGATTCAAACAAGTGTTTGAATTTTGGAACCAGAACCGTTCATTGGAATTGGGATTTTTGGAATAACTCGCAGGAATTTGTGGTCCTTTCTCAGCTAACCACTAAATTTTTTTTTTTCTTTTTCTGATGGAGCAACCAAAGAAAGTGTAAATATAAAGTAAAAATTAACCATCATTCCAATTTGAAGTAACATTTGAGTTATGGAGCATGTCACGTTACGTTAGGGAGATGTGTCATTGAAGTCTGTACAGCAGATATAAAAGAGGTTATGTGTAAAGTTTTGGTGATGTGTCAAAATTTTAGTGGAAAGACAGTTAATGGGACATCAAAATAGCGACAATAGATCTGGACTTAAAAAACCCAAAACCCTAGTGTAATGTTTGTAAAAAAAGGAAAAAAAAAAAAACGTTTTAGCTAAATAATTGGCTAAAACGATATTCCTCCATATAATCTAACTGTTTATAAAGTAACATGCATTTCATCATTAATAACTTCTTAAAAGATTATCCATAATTAAAAAAGACTATATCATATAACACGACACAAATAACAATTTTCCAAATAATGTGATAATCAGCAATATAACTAACACAAAGTACTTGAATAGAAGAAAAACTCTCATACGTAAATCCAAACAAATCCAAATCTTAACCCAATCAACCCAACCACGACAACAAAAGAATCCTAAAAGTTCTCGTATTATAGCGGTCATGCCGCCCGTGAGGGACATGGTGGTAGGGCCTTGGCTTAGGGGAGACATTAGAGGAGTTTTGAAGACGTTTTGAATTGGAGATGAGTTGAATTTTGAAAATATATTTTTAGTTGGAAAAATTTGTTTGGAGTGAAAAAAAAGTAAAAACATGATATGTATATTGAAGTTTTTTTTTTTAATTTTTTAATTTGCCCTCCATCTTATACGAAGTATAAAGTATCAAAATTATGGGAAAAACCAAAGTTTGAGATTCGATATGGGACAACTTAGTATTTCTTCATTCATTCTCATCTAATTAATTTATTTTTTTTTTTTTATTGGATGGGTTCATTTCTTGATTTTGATGAATCGTGGGATAAAAAAGACCTTTCTTGTCGATTTATCAATTTTGTTTCTACACCGAAAAACTCTTAACAATAATATATATATATATTATTTTTATGAAAGAATACAAAAAAAGGAGATGAGGGGAACAAGTAGAGACAGACGGAAGAGAGAGGAAGAAACGTAGATGAAAAGGGGGGGAAAAAAGAACGAAGTAATTTGAATGAAAAGAAAAGGAAAAAAAAAAAAAAGGGAGAGAAAAGGGAGCTGGATTAAGGAGCATAAGAAATAAGGAGAATAATAAGGAGAAGTGGTGGAAAAGAAAGACTGAATGTGACTTCACCTTTTCAGTTTTTTGGTAAGTTTTGTCCTAATAAGTTCATTGTGGTGATTTCTTTCTATTACGTGGAAAGCATGGTCATTTAACTTCATATCCTCATGTTGAAGGTAATATGGAGAACCACAGTGAGAATCAAATCTGTATCTAATAAATGGGTACTCCTACCATTAGTTCATCCGGTCTACGGTTAGAATATGTGCTTGTGCAGGTTCGTAATGTCTTTGTTCGAGCCTCTTTCCTTGAGTTTATATCCCGTCTTTTATATTCATGTTATCTTCCATCAAACAAATTTCCTTGAATCGCATTGAACAAATAAAGATTCTTATACATTTTGAAGAAAATTACAGATGGTGGAGGCTGTGGCATGCATCTTGCAAAAGAACTTGATGGGTTTGTTACTCTGTTACAGGTATTATGCGTGAAGTGGCTTTTTGGTCACAATGAAGCGATCGTCTTTATATTGGATAGTTATCCGGTTTCAAATCTTAATGTTGTATGTAAAATGTCTACACTTCAGGTGCTATAGACTAACTGAGCTTACATTTGGAATAAAAGGGCAGTACTTCCTTAATATTCGCATGGTCTACTAACTGCGTTCCTGCAGAGCTTGTGCGTGGGCAGGTATGCAGTTTCCATAGCCCATTGTAAAAAATTATGTTATCCGCTAGACGTACGATATGTGCTCATTTTTAGACCAGAAAAGATCCTCTTTTACTTGGATGAAAAGTACTTTTCTGGAGCCACTTGATTCTAATTGCTTATTCTGAATCTAACAGGTGGAATTGTACTTGGATTTGTCACTGCTCCAACCCTACAGCTGACAACTTGCCTGTTCATCACTTGTTTTGGAATCCTGCTACAAAACCTTATTTGGTATGCACATCTTTAATTAGATTTGGTTGAAAAGTTTAAGATTCAATTTCAGTTTTAAATTCTATTCACTTCAAAACATATCTAAGGCTCCGTTTGGTTCATTAGCTCATTTCAAATTAAAATGTGCTTTTTCATCTCAGTTTTTGTCTTTTTCTGAAAAAGTTTTTTGCTTTTTCTAAAAAAATTTTTTGTCTTTTCTAAAAAGTCAATACAAATTACTATTAAAGCTTAAAATTTTCAACTCAAACTCATTCACCAAACGGACTCTTATTTTCGAAGTTCTAGGACCTTGGTGGTATTGGAGCATGTATTATGTTTATCACTTCTATTACACTCGTATGGAGTTGGACAATGTTCCCTTGCTGGAGCATTTTTGAGGTTTTTTTTTTTTTGGTCCTTTTGTTCGTGTTTACGTTTTGTGTTTTAAGGATGGAAACTAGATTCTTAACATTGCTGGATATGTTTTCTTAAAATGTAGGAGTCTATATTGGACAGAGAGGAGCAGCTGCTTGTAACTAGGGAAAAGAGGAGTTAGTCTATGTCTTCGGTATTTTGACTTGTGAAAATAGGACTACGGCCAAGGTAATCTTATTTTCAAATGAAATCTCTATGGTTGCATTTAAGGTTTAAAAATCACTTGTGAAATCCAAATGAATTTAAAATTAAGACTGTGAGTCATTTTTATTGTTTGTTCTCTCTTTTTTTCAGTGGCTCGTGAAATATTTCCACGCAAGCATATTTAATTGTTTCTTTTCCCTTTCATGCAGACGAGGACGTTTGGAGGTTCAAGTTAAGATAGGACGTCTTGATGAGAATGTTCCTCTCCATATACAGGCAATGTTGAATGCTGGAGTATCGGTACTTGCTGCACCCAACCTCAGAGGGGAGCGCAACAATGAATCTAATCACTTGAATGGTAACTTTTATTTATTTATTTTTATTTATTTATTTATTTATTTTTATTTTTTTTGCTGAAAATATGGTAACTTGGAACTTGATAATAAAGCCATGTAACTGTTCTGCTGTTTTTAGGATTTTGCCACCAAGCTAATTTTTTTTTTCCCAATATTTTTGCTAGATATAGAAGGTGATCTAGTCGATGCAGTAGTTTATTGCTGAGGCCGGGCTTCTTATTGTTGTCTAATCACTTCCATGTATTTCACTGCAATGTTGCCCCTTGCGCCATCTCTCTTTCAAGGTGGTTATTTTTATCTGGTCATAAATTTTTTCCCCCCTGTCCTTTTACGGGACATATTGATCATTTCGGGTTAAAAATATCTTGTTATTTTGTCTCTATCCAGAGGATGCTATTGTGCAGCGGATATTAAGGGCAAGTGGGACATTGGTATGATTTGATTTTCAAATAGTAAGAACAAGTAGAAAAGAGAAAGTATGCATACTTATGGTAATGATCCGGTCAATTTTGCAGTTCCTAATTCTATCTTATTTTATATTCTTCCAGCCTCTTTTTCCCGGGACAAGTGTTGATCTCCTCTTCTTTTGGAGGCGACTTTGGTCACTCAAACAGAGCAAACATCTTGGTGGGCACCGAATTTAAATTGAGTATGTTATTACTTGTTTATATAGTGGTCACTCAAACAGAGCAAACGTTTGGCATTGGTGCTTATAGGACTGTGGTTAAGGTGAGCTTTTCATAAAACAATGTTTCTTTTTGTTTGGTATCCAGTTGTGTTATATGCTCCAAAAGATAACTGTATCCCATTGTAGTCATTAAATTGTTTCACGGATGGATTTTCCAAGTAATAGTTGCATTGTTTCTGGAGTTCTTTTAGTGCATTGTTGGAGCTTTCTGGCTAGACTTGAAGATTGTTGCAGCTTGCTGGGAGAGATCAATCCTGGTGTTTGCTGCTTATATTGCATTGTTAAAACCGATAATATAATCTCTTTTGTATGTTGCTGCTTGTGAAATATTTCCGACGCATGCATCTGTATTTGTTCCTTTTCCCTGCAGACGAGGATGTTTGGAGGTTCAAATTAAGAGAAGCCTTCTTGATGCGAATAGTCCTCTCCAGATTCTTCTGAATTTATTCAATCAGAATGAATATGACTTTTTTCTTGCTCCTGGTGATGACTGGTGACTGTACAAGTCAAGAAAGTGAGCTCTGATCATTTTTTCATTTTTTTTTTTCACGTGTTTATTGTTGGAACATATCATTAATAATGGATTTCCGCTCTTACCTTTGCCCATTTCAGTTTTTTTTTTTAATTAATATTTTTTCATTTTTGGATTTGATAGGTCTCAGCTGAGTCAATGATTGGTCTTCTTGACACCACAAATGTGCTCAACTTGTCAAGGTTTATGGATTGCCGGGTCTTGCCTCTCTGATAGATATTATCACTAGTACTAACTACTCTCCAAGTTGGGACGGTTACCTTTGTTTTCATGTATTATGAGCTAATAACCATTTGTGTGTCATTTTTATTTTCAAACTTGAGCAGTTTGCTGTCTGAAGTCCATTAGCCTGCTATATATTCCTATTGGAGTTAGGTACTATGACTTCTAATCTTTGCATAAACCCTTTAAATCAGCATGTTATGTCAGGAGCAACTCTGGAAACCTTTTTTTTTTTTTTTTTTCCCTCACTAAACCGGTATTTGCGTTAACTTTTAGGTTTCAATTTGTGAGGCCATGGAGCAATAGAAGACCATAAGCATCAAAGAGCAAGAATACAAGCAACATGGAATTTTGGAGCATCAATGTTTGGCGCTTCCTGCCAACCTCACAGAGGGGCACCCCTACATTCTAAACTTGGCTTAGAACTTGTTATTAAAGCCTGGGAACTGTTCTGCAATTTTTACATTTTTTCTTCAACTTCAACTTATAGCTGGTTTCATTTAACTTTTTAAAAATATTTTTGCTAGATGTAGAAGGTGATCTAGTATGATGTAGTAGTATATTGCTGAAGTTGGGCTTCTGATTATTTTCTAATCATTTCACTGCAATGTCACCTCTCCCGCTATTCTTTCACTGTGGTTATTTTTACCTGGCCATTCATTTCTTTTTCCTATCCTTTTATGGAACATGTTTCGACATCCCTTTTGTTTATGAAATTATGGTGGGATGTTCTATGGAAGTTGATCATTGTGGGCTGATAAATTGGTCTGATATGTTGTTGTTTTGCCTCTTTACAGGGATGCTATTGTGCAGTAGATATTGAGGACTACTTGAAAATATTGGTCTGATTTTAGTTTCTAACAGTAAGTACAAGCAGGAAAAGAGAAATTGCATATGAATGCTATTATTCGGTCAATTTCTTTTTCACTAATCTGTGTTCGTTTAAATTCTGTCATCCTCTTTTTCCTGGACACAAGACTTGAGCTCCTTTTTTATTGAAGAAGACTTTTGCTTATCAAACAGAGAAAACATCTTGGTGAGACCGATTTTAAATTCGTAAAGTTTTTTTTTTTTTTTTTTGGTGGGGGGCGCGCGCAATGATTTTGTTAATTGTTCATATATTGAACACTGGACTCAATATTCAGTTAGGCATATTGGACGTTGTACCAGGTTTGTATGATTCTTTAAGCTGGTGCATTGTTGCTAGCGGACAATTGCATCTGCTACATCGATGAATGTTACAAGATGGATATTAGAGATCAGGAATTACTCTTATTCTTTTGGATAAATCCTGTAATCAACATGCTATTCTAGGGGCAAACTTTGGGGCTTTCTTTTTATTTTTTTTTATTTTTAGTACATTGGCAATCTTACGAGTAAATGAACTTTAGGCCTTAAAGGTTTCCATTCACGAGGCCATGGAGCAAAAAGACCATATATAAGCATCAAAGGGCAGGAATTAAGGCAACGTCAAATGCTGGAGCATCGGTACTTACTGCTGCCAATCTCAGAGGGGAGCGCAACGATGAACAAACACCTATATGGTAACTTAACCTAGAACTTGACATTAAAGTCCTGTAATTGTTCTGCAACTTTTAGAAGTTTGACTCTAAATTTAAATCCATTTTTTTTTCCTCAAATAATTTTGCTTTTAGGCCTTAAGGTTTCCATTCAAGAGGCTAGGTAGCAAATGACCACGTATAAGCATCAAAGGGCAGGAATAAAAGCAATGTCGAATGCTGGAGCTTCAGTACCTGCCGCTGCCAACCTCAGAGGGGAGCACAACGATGAATTTGATCACTTTTATGGCAACTTAACTTAGAACTGGATATTAAAGTCCTGTTCTGCAACTTTTGGAATTTTGCCTCTAAAGTAAATAATTTGGTTTTAAAATATTTTTGCTAGATAAAGAAGGTGATCTTGTACGATGCAATACTTTATTGCTGAGGTTGTGCTTCTCACTGTTGTCTGATCATTTCCATGCATTCCACTACCACGCTGCTCCTCGTGCTATTTCTGTCCAGGTGGTTGGTTTTACCTGGTCATAAATTTCTTTTTCCTGTCCTTTTACAGGACATTTTTTGATATCAGTTTTGTTTATGAAATTATCGTGGGAAGAAGTTCTGTGGAAGTTGATCATTTTGGGTTTAAAAATTTGCCTGATGTCTTGTTGTTTTGCCTTTATGTAGGGAAGCGATTGTGTGGGAGATATAAAGGACAGGTGGGAAACATTGTCTGATTTATTATTTATTTTTTTATTACAGAGAAAGAATGCATGTGAATGCCAATTATTTGGTCTAGTTTGCTGATACTATTTCTATATATATATATATATATATATATATATTTTTAAATAATTCTTCCAGCCTTTCTTTCTTGGAGACAAGCGTTGGGCTCCTCTTCTTTTGAAGGCGACTTTGGTCACTCAAACAGAGTGAACACCTCGGTGAGCATTGAGTTTAAATTGAGTTCTCTGTTTTATCCAAACTCATTTACTTTGTTTCTGACTTTTTAATTCCTAGCTTCTTCCACATAGATGATTGCGGTAGAGCCCCACATTTGGCCAGAATGAAAAAGAATGGAACAAAACCAGCCCCCATCCAGAGATAACGTGTTTAGATAGTTAAGTTTTGTTTCCAGTGTTGCAGCTTATGGTGGTTATTACCGTTGAGGAACTTTTTCCTCCTTGTGATGGAAAAATAAGGTTACCATAGTTTTTATTTTTGTTAAAAAAAAAAAAAAAAAAACGATGAGTTTCATGAAAAGTAATCTACATTTATTTTATGAATTTAGCTGCTAACTTCTGAAATTATTTTTGTTATTTATTATTTCCTAATCTGTTTCAGGCCTATAATGGAATTCGATGGTAGTGCAGTGCATTTTTCAGCAGATGCAAATTTTCAAGTGCATTCACTTTTGCTTTACTGTGCTAGGTATCGACTATATCCTTTATTTGGAAGGATTTTTTTTCTTAGTTTGCTTGTTTGCTTTATCTCTACAGAATTCTTTGGACTTCTAGATGCATGAAAAATTGCTTTTTGGATCTTGCAAACATCATACAAATTGCTCGGCTTTCACATGATCTTCAATAAAGATTATTTTCCTTTAACGATTTGTTTTTGTAGGTTGGATATTGTATTTCAACCCTCTAAGCTTTGCTTCAGATTAAGTTCTGTTGTGATATTCATATCAAAAAGGACGATAAAAAAACTGGAAATGCTTTAGTTTTATTGAGAATTTGTGTTTTGCATAAATGTCAACTAGTACCTGTTCTACAAAACTAAGGCATTTTCCATTGACCTCTCTCATTGAGCCTATGTTTTCATGGCAACTTCTGCTCACATTTGTTTTTATGGTTAGCTTGACAGGAAAATATACATGAAAAACGTGGTTCTTTTTTTCTTTTTTCCTTTTTTCCACCAACGTAGGGTTTCATATTTCGGATTCTTTATACTTTTTTTTTTTTTTTTCTCTTACTTGTCATATCCATGTCAGGTCTGTGCTCTTTCAAAATGATGGAGAAAATACCCTGTGCAGCTCTTACAATGTTGGTTTATGAAGAAGTTCTGGAAGTTTTGCTTTACCTTCTCCATGGAGTTCTTGCAGGTGTCTATAATTTATTTCCCTTCTTACTTCTTAGTATGTTCAATTATTTTTAATAACTAACATATAGAAAAACTATATTTGTATGTGCGTTATATGCTCTGTTTGTGGTTTCTTCCCCTAACCAATGTAGCTTTCCTAAATCTCTCCAAGTCTAGGTTTATAAGGTCACACATTCAGATTGGTATGTAATCTTTGTTTGTTTATAAGTCCATCTATTTGTTTTTCTCTTTCTCGATTTTTGCTTGCTTATTTATTTATTTACTTTTGTTTTTAATTGATAGTGCCTGTGTATTTTCAAAATTCTTTTTATGACGTCAAATATTTGTTCTTTTTTTTCCTCCACCAAATTATGTATCAATTTCTCATCTTGCTTTTTCTTTATTCTGGAGAGTTCTTTGAGGTGATTATACATTTAAAAAAAAACACACACACACACACGCGCGCGTGTGCACGTGCGCGTGCAGTGCCAATGAGGTAATTTCCCAAAATTTCAACTGCAAGCTGCTCCATGTTACATGCGATGTGAAAATAGTATTGTGGATAAAATAAGCTTTACATAAAATGTCATTTCTCAACTATTTGGTATTTTGAGTTGAGTTTTATACTCCAAGAGCTAACTAATCATGTAATCTCTAGTTGCTGTCTTTTATACTCCAAGAGCTTTATTTAAGATGGATTTTTCTTGCAAGTGCAAGAAAACTATTCGCAGTTGGGGAAGATCTGTCTAGGTTTGTTGCTTATAAAGCATTGTTGTTTGTTCAGAATCTAATATTTATTTGGAAAGTGAATGTGGCTGAACAATGTTAATGGATAAATATATATTTAGGCAAACGAAGAGATCAATTAAGCTTGTGAAGCGTGTTGAAGGGCGTGTATACCAAAACGTGTCATTGCAACGAAGAGATAGCCTTAGAAGTCTTGATATGGTAAAACATGTTTAATTTCTTTCTTTCAATATGCAGATGATATTTTGTTTTCCATTTTTTGCTCTTTGCTGAAATTTTTTGAGTTGTCTTCTCCTTAAATACTCTCGAGGAAAGAAAATTCCAATATATCTCGTCATTTATAATTTTTCATAGTTAATGGATTAATTTGTGCAATTTTGTTTATTGATTAGAATGACATTTTCCTGACTGTACAATTTTTTAAGTGGAGACATTTGTCCTTTTTATAGTACATGAAAAATGTCAAACCGATTGGCAGATAAAATTTGGCAAAAACTGTGGTGTGTTACTTCTCGTTGCACATGCATCCTCTTATGATCATTTTGTATGAACTCCTGCATGCGCCACAAGTAAATAATATTTTTTTACTGAATTTATTTTCTTGATTTAATTCTGACTAGCATGGAGGTTTTTATCCTGTATTTTTTGTGTTGGTCAATGTAAATTTCCATTCCTTAGTATAATTTATTATATGTTAAACGGTTATGAACTATACTTCTCTCTTGTTTACGTTTATACGTTCCGAAATGAGGGGCTACTAAGAGGCAAACATCAAGTGCATTGTCAAATTATGATGACAGGTACTAACAAGAAACGACCACCAAATTTCTTCCTTGTTCTATACAATTGTTTTTATATGATTGGCAGTTAAAAAAGTCTTTATCGGGTAACGTGAGTTTTGTTAATTTCTTTTAATTTCCAGATGATACTTTCTTTCTCCAATTTTCTTTTCGTCTCTTTAAATTCTTGTCGGAAAAACTAATCCCAATATTTGTCTTTGTATATATTGTTTTTAGTCATTGGATCAGTTTGCCATATTTTATTTATTAATTTGAATGATATCTTCCTTGTTGTATGGTTTTTTGAGTGGAGACCCTTACCATTTTCATCGTAATGCGTGAAAAATATCAAAATAGTCAACGGATAAAATTTTACAAACAGATTTCTTGACTTTGTTACCCTATTATTGTATGTTTTTGTTACTTCCAATTTTCTATATTAATAATTTTTTCTTATATTATTTTCTATACCCTATTGAATCTTCTTTTTATCTAAATAGATAGTAACTACTTTTTTTTTTTTTAATGGTCATATTTTCTTGACTGAGGAGCTACAAAGAGGCAAACATCAGGTGTATTATTGTCAGAATCAAGAGGTAATTAAAAAAAAAAGACCACTAAATTGGCCTTTAGCGGCCAAGTGACGGACTGTGGGATAAGACAATTGGGCTGGCAGTTATGGCCAGAGGGGACAGACATGGCCAGGTGGCTTTTGTTGGTTCGTCCAGCACATCCTAGGCAACTGGGGATGTCAACGGCAATTGTATCGCTTATATGTATGATTCTTGGCAAAAACATGGGGATGTCATGAGACCGCAAGTTGGAAACACATTGTATTCCTTAATTGAGTGTGTCAATAAAGTTGGGAGAGGATTTCCCGTAATCTCAAATATCTTCACTATCAACAAGTTTTTTAAATTAAAAAAAAAAAAAAGCAAATATCTTCACTATCAACAAGTTTGTTATATTAAATTTAAAAAAAAGTACTTAAAAGCCAATTTGTCAAGTTGAAATTTCTCCATGAAAGTCCTGAAAAATTGGTTCCCATAATTTCCTTCCTCGTGTATAAATTCATGTAGAAATTAAGTACTTGCGTGTGGAAAGATCAAAGGTATGAAAAAATAGTATGAACTTGTATGTGAATAGAGGACAATATATCAAAAGATCCTAATTACCAATATTTATTCATTAGCGACAACGACATTTATCTGTTTTCATGGAGAAAAAAATGAATATTATTAAATTTATGGTAACGTTCGCTTTACCGACAAATAGCGAGGGTGAATATTTATTCTCATACGCCCCCCCCCCCCCTTTTTTTTAAATAAAGTAAAAAGTTTCTAGACTACGTACTTTGCAAGTCAAGCCAACTTGCATATTTTGAAAAGTACTACTTTGTAAAATTTTAATTAATTACATGGCTATTGTCTAATTAATTAATTAATTTTTCGCATATGTTGTTTAAAAAAAAAAAAGCATGTGCTATATTATCACATGCAATTCCATAAATTATACTTACGAAGACTATAATTAATATGTGATATCGAACGCATTATCCAAATCCAACCTCCCCAATGCTAATGTATAGTACTAATTTGTCATCCATATCAGTTAATTGCTACTGCTCAACTAAATCAGAACTAACAAGTTACTATTTAATTATTCTCTATCAGCATTCATATATATATATATATATATATAAAGATGAGAAAAGTATTGTATCTGGTATTGGATACCATCTGACACTTATAACTTTTTATTTTAATATTTTATACTAATTAATTGATTTACATTTAACTTCTCATTTAGAATATTATAATTTAATAATTTCATATTTCGAACCGTTTCGTCTAGTACTAATTGAAAAATATTACATTAGAAGCAACTAATTAGTATAATATACCATAAAAAAATTTCAAGAAGGGTGCCAATAGCAGCACCTTCCTATGGAGATATTATCATTGTCTACATAAATTAATTTGTATATACATATACTTATGTATGACATAATTGTCAAGGTGTGGACGCGACGTCACTTTGTGCACTAAGTACCAACCCAAATTCTATATAAATCCCCCATGCACTTCATCACAAACACACACCCATTCGAAATTACTTCACATATACACATTGTAGCCAATATCTCTCCCACTCCAAAAAAAAAAAAAAAATGAGGTTCCTCAAGAACTTCTCCCTTCTCTCCTTCCTCTTTCTCACTCACTTCTTTGCCTCAGCCAACGCTGCCAGATTCGACGTCCGAAACAACTGTCCCTACGTAGTCTGGGCCGCCGCCGTGCCTGGCGGCGGCAGGCGGCTAAATTCCGGTGAAACCTGGCCCGTTGACGTGCCCGCGGGCACAACAGGGGCCCGCATTTGGGCCCGAACCAACTGCAACTTCGACGGCGCAGGCCGCGGCACATGCCAGACCGGCGACTGCGGTGGGGTCCTCGAATGCCAGGGCTACGGCCAGCCTCCGAACACCCTGGCGGAATTCGCGCTGAACCAGTTCAACAACCTCGACTTCTTCGACATCTCACTCGTCGACGGGTTCAACGTTCCGATGGAGTTCAGTCCCACGTCCGGCGGCTGTCGCGGGATCCGGTGCACCGCCGATATCAACGGGCAGTGTCCAAACCAGCTAAGGGCACCCGGTGGGTGCAACAACCCTTGTACGGTGTTCAAAACCGATCAGTATTGTTGCAATTCCGGGAACTGTAAGCCCACAGATTTCTCGAGGTTTTTCAAGGAGAGGTGCCCCGATGCTTATAGCTACCCTAAGGATGACGAGACCAGCACGTTCACATGCCCTGGTGGGGCCAACTATAGGGTCGTCTTCTGCCCTTGATCAGATCCTTATATATGAATAATATATATATATATATATGCCTATGAATAATGCCTCGTTCTTGTTACGAGAGTACTTGCCATGCAAGCATTGTTGGTTTGTATTATGTATGGACTTTTCTTTACAGCAAAAAATTAGTACGTCTGTCGGAACTCGGTGGAGTTGCCGACATGACGTCGTGTCTTTTTCCCTAGTGTGATACATCACCTCTCATTTGGCTACTATATGATATGTTTTCTCGGTACATAAAGCAGTATAGTGATGTTTAATCAACGGTAACCAACTACGAAAGCAATAATTTGGGGGAATCAGGGGTCCAGAGACCAGAAGTGAAGAAGCTGAATAAGTACAAAGTCCGCATTATTAATTTCTTAGGATTAGGTCTTATATGCGGCCGTGGGCAGATGAATAAAATGAACTGTTTTGAGGGCATGCTAAAAGGAGCTGACAGCTAGCCAGTTGTCGGCATCGACAACTATAAGAGTGTTAGTTTACCAATTCTCCCAAAAGCTTAAGCTATTAGGAGGTGGGCCAACAATAGTTTTATATTTCAACACTCCCCCTCACGTGCAGGCCAGACAATGGGCAAACGTGCGGACATATATTAATTTGAAAGTCCAACACAAATTATAAGAAATTCGAAACATATTAAAGGCCCAACACGCAATGATAATAAAGGGGTTACATAAAGAGTGCAATTATAGGGGTTCGAACTCAGATTCTCCCTCTCTGATACCATGTTATTTTATGGAGAATTATTTCAGATTATTCTCATTGATTATGAAAAAAAAATATACATCGAACCTTGACCATATATAAATACATCAATCTTCCCCAAATATCCTAACTATCTAACAGGAGAAAAATAAGGAAAATATCGGAAACAAACTTCCTAACAAACCCAAGATAATACTCAGATTTTATTGAACAACCATATCACAAAATATCCCAACTAACTTCTAGATTATTCCAACACTCCCCCTCAAGTTGGTGCGTAGATATCTATCAAGCCCAACTTGTTGACAAGAAGTTCAAAATTCGGTTTGAACAACCCTTTCGTTAGGATGTCTGCTATCTGCTGTGAGGTTGGAACAAATGGCATACAAATGACTCCAGCTTCCAACTTCTCCTTTATGAAATGCCTATCAATCTCAACATGCTTGGTCCGGTCATGTTGCACAGGATTGTGAGCTATGCTAATGGCAGCTTTATTATCACAATACAACTTCATTGGAGATTCTACCCTTTTCTTCAATTCTTCTAATATCCGATGGAGCCATAGGATCTCACATATACCATTTGACATAGCACAGTATTCGACTTCGGCACTGCTTCGAGCTACAACATTCTGTTTTTTGCTTCTCCAAGTCACAAGATTCCCCCACACATATGTACAATAGCCTGTAGTTGACTTCCTATCAGTTACTGAGCCTGCCCAATCTGCATCCGTGTAGGCTTCGATCATTCGTCGTTCATCCTTTTTAAATAGGAGGCCTTTTCCCGGAGAGTTTTTCAAATATCTTAAAATCCGATAAGTGGCTTCTAGATGCTCTTTGTATGGAGTATGCATAAACTGACTTACAAGGCTGACAGCAAAAGCAATGTCAGGCCT
>JAFMPE010086753.1:0-13676 GCA_024759925.1 Ficus religiosa
CTTATTCAAAGAGAAAAAAAGAAAAATTATGATGATAAGGAGAATGATTAAAAACGTATTTATATATTGAAAATAAATTATTTACTTGTAGAAATAAAAAAGTTTTGTATTTATCCAATAATTGTACCAATAGACAAGCTTTATGCCAAGCTAAATTTTTGAAAATTATGTGTTGTCCCTCAAAACTTCTAAAATTTGTAAATGTGACCCCTCTATATATGGACTTTCTTCTCTCTCCTCAACGGACGCACATTTCTGTCGTTGGGCTTCACCACTGAGCGTTCCACTGAGTAGAAGAGAAGCCCAGTTTCTGCAGCGAAAACTTGTTGGAGCAAAAAGGAGAAATCTTGAGGTTAGGGTTTTCTTGATTTCAATTCTAAGTGTGACGATATCTGTAAAATCCTTAAAAAAAAAAAAAAAAAAACCCTAAAATCCCTAGAATTCCGAAATTCTCAGTAGCTAGAAATTGGCCTGTTGAGTGTTTTTCCTTAACAATTTTATGTTTCTATTATCTGGGTTTTGCACGAGCTATAGAAGCCCTCCATTTTGAGTTCTAAAAATCTGAGTTGGATTTTTTTGGGCGTGAATACTGGTTTATGTTTTTATGAGGTTCATCTTTTCTTTTTTTGGTTATCTTCAAAGACTGTAGAATCAAACTGAGGCCTAATTGATAGAATTTATTTTTTCAATATTTTGAGACTTTTGATATTAAGATAAAAGTTCCCTAATAGAACAGGGTTTTGTTGTTATTGTTGTTGTGTGTGTGTGTGTTTGTTTGTTTTTATTTTTTTATTTTTATAATTTTTTTTTGGGTTTTTGTGAAAAGCAGAGGGAAAAAGGAAAATGCCTTTGTATGATTGTATGCTTCTGTTGAAACCCAATGTGAAGAAAGAGGCTCTGATCGACTTGGTCGCTAGAGTGGGCAAACATGTTTACAGAAGAAACGGGGTTCTCACCGAGGTTAAATCGTCTGGAACCGTTCATTTGGGTTACGGTATTAAGAAGCTTGATGGAAGATATTTCAAGGTATAGAAAGTGTTTTTTTCACTCTGGATTTTTTTTTTTTTTTTTGTACAGTTTGTTTAATTACCATGCTTGAAACTTCATATTTGTTTGATCCAATAAGAGATTCGAGGTCAAGACCGAAGGTTGTCTCGCTGTTTTTTGTTTTTCTTGCTGAATGTAGACTCGTCTCGCCTGGCCTTTGATTGCTGTTATTGCTTTTGGATCACTATGGATTCGTGATTTGAAAAAGTGTATTAAGTGTTTATTCTCGTAGCATTGATTAAAAATAATTTGCGAGAAAGATATATATATATATATATATATAAATATATATATATATATTTTTAATCTCCTTAGGAGACGTTGATTTTCTTTTTCAGTAGTTCATTTGAAGAAATTTATGTGCAATGTTTTTCAGTGTAAAACTTGTGCGGAACGGATATGCCTTTCTTGCTGAAGGGCCGTTCGCAGTTCCTCTTCTTGAAAGTTTTCATTTGCAATTTGCAATGAGTTAAAAGTGTACAAAAATGTTTTGTTAAATGATATATTAATGGTAATGTGCAAAATGAACTTTGAGGGCTAAGCTTTTGCGCATTGTTTCCAATAGTTTAGCTCTTTTCGTTTGTGCAATAAGCAAGCATTAATTTTGGATGTCTTGAGACATCCAAAGTTGCCATCTTGGTTTCTCTTTGTCCTATGCCATTTTCTAAAAGTGATTATCATCTTTGCCATCTTTGTCCTATGCCATTTTCTAAAAGTGATTATCATCTTTGCCATACTTTTTTTCCCGCTTAATTTGTTCAAATTAGCTTTCATTAGGCCAGAAAACCTTTGCTTGGTCCTGTGTGGCCTTTATCTTTAACATAATGACTTGTTATCCTGAATATATGATGAACCTGATTTTTTTTACAGCTTTAGTTTGATGGACTTTTGAAGAATACACAATAAACTAATGTTATTGGAGTGGGGTGCCGAATGTAGATTATTATTTTTGAACTTAAATCTTGACGATGAAATCAATAAAATCATAGATCTTTGTGATGTGTTATGAATATACAAGATGTATATCTCAATTTCTGTTTAAGTTTAGTTTGGAGTAGATGTCGAAACAAGAACAAGGTTCGTCCTCAGGAGTGAAAAAGAAGAAAATTCTTATCTTGCTTTGATTGGAAAGAATGTTTTTGAAAATCCTGTTTTCCCATATACCTGGTCTAGGGCCAATTGATGCAGATGACCTTGATGGCTACTCCGAACATCAGCAAAGAGCTGCATTACCTGAACAAGGAAGACCGATTGCTGCGCTGGCTTCTAGTTAAACACCGAGACACAAAGTATGGAGTTGAATTCCTTAATGAAGAGCACGACAAAAACTTATATCAGAATTTGTCTCAGCGTAGTATATATCATGAGGGGGAGGATGATGAGGATGATGACAACGATGATGAATATAATGTGGACGAAGAAGGAAAAGAGGCTTGAAGACAACGGAATCTTGTTGGAGTTCTTCCCTTTGTTTATTTTCACCCATTAGCATTTTGTTAAACAATAGCTGTTGAATTGGCTAGCAATAATTGTAGACAACTTTTTTGTTCTTTAAGTTACAAACATAAGTTGTTGAATTGGCTTAACATATATTAGATCTATGTCTTTTTTCAGGTTTTGTATTAAGTTTCTGTTCTTTGATTCACTTCTCTAAGAAAGTTGGGGCGTAGCCGTCCATTGTGTCAGACTTAGCAGGCATGCGAAACCAAAAAAATGAAAATGTTGTTAAGATTCATAGTAGTTCATCCTTGATGTGAGAGCTATATTATTTAACTTTTAACCATCGTAAAAGGATCACAGAGACAGAAGTTAATAGTTATGCGGTTAAATTTCCCAGCATCTGAAGATAATTACAAAACTCGTCATAACCTTGCAAAACAATTAACCTAGATGAAGAGCACTACCAGCATATTGTAAAATAACTATGCAAGAGCTTAATTTTTCTTTTTACAGCCAATCCTAATACATGAACAAACTGGAATAGAGCCAAAAGGGATTAAACTTTACACCCATAAAAGCCAGCCACTTTTGCCTGCACTTCTTTCTAGAGTTCTAACACCTGATAGTGGCATGCTATATAGCGAATCAAGGGAGGAACAGAGGATCCTCTTTGTTGTTGTATATTGCGAAAAGTTGCTTAGAGTAGTTTGTGGCCAGGGTTCTGCACAGTTTGACGGCCTTCAGATCATACTCCGCCAACTCCTTTACAGATTTCTTCAAATTACCTTGAGGGTCTCCATCTGTAAGAAACTCAGCCAAAGTGGAGCCCCTGGCAGAGAAGGCAAAGTTTAGATATCCGGAGACATAGAATGGTTTTACCGTTTATGAACGTAACCAACAAATCGTATCAACTTGTTTACCATGACAACGTCAACACATGTTACATGGATACGACAAATCGCTAGTATAAGAAACATTTTACCTAGGATGACCAATCATCTGTGTTGAAAAGATCTGTAGTTAACATCTATCATACCACGAATTATTATACAAAACAAAGAGTGAATGAGAATGGATCCAGAAAAATAATAATAATAATAACAAAATAAATATTCTGGCTGGGTTGGGCACAGAAAAATAACAGAATACATAATTGATCAGCTCTCAAATATTATGGGGTTCAAATTCATACCTGGGTGCATCAAACTTGCTAAACCCACGGCCATTGTAACACAATGTTCCCCTACTGATCTTTTCGGCTGAAGTCTGCTGGCGGTAAAGAGCACAAACAGCCTTCATGCACAATTCAATATCCTTACCGAAATCTGCAAGCATGTCAGCCTCAAACTCCCACTTGAGTTTTTTATCTTTTTTCCTGTGAAGATTAGATAAAATCTCAGGAAAGTCAATTTTTCCATCTGAACTGTCTTCGGACTCGCCAGAAGACTCGTCACTTCCAGAATCATCAGAACTGTTGACAATAAATCCACCCAAGCTTTCACCTTCACTGTCTGAGCCAACCTCATCCGACTCATCATCTTCAGTATCCATGTTCGTAGGAATTCCTCGACCGCATCTAGTTTCAGTTCCATCACTTGGTGCTTTTTTCTCAGACCCACCTTTTCCTCTGCATTTCCTTAGTGACACCAGGCGCCTTCTTGGAGGAGTTGCGGATTCTTTGCCAGCGTCAACAACCGAAGCAGTAGTGTTCTCATAGGAGTCATTATGACCACGACCTCTTTCCAGAAGATTCATCCTCTTGAGTCTACCAATTGGAATATTATCATTACTGTCGCTATCAGTATCGCTCATAACAATATTTGAAGCTCGTTTCCTTTTGGGAGTAGAAACAAGTGGAATCTTTTCTTTGCAAGCACTTGTATCTTCCGCATCATTATCGTGACAGTTTGTCTGCTTTAAACCAGTCTCACAAGTCATAACTTTTTCACCAGTAACACTGCCTTCTAAAGCACAATCCAATGGGCTGACAAGCTTTCCACTTCCCTCATTATCATTAGGCAATTGGACACGGGGATCATTAGGTTCTTCATCACTGTCATCGAGATCAACAATAGTCAGAGATGAAGGCCTACCACCAGCAGGGGTTGGTGGAGCCATCTTCTTACCAGGACTTCTCTCTTGCTCAAACGCCAATTGTCTTCTAACATCTTCATTGGCAGTATGCTCTGCTTTAGACTCCGAAGAAAGTTCTTCCTTTACATAATCATCACGTTTACATGGTGTATACTCAGAAGCTGAGCCTGGTACAGATTCAAAAAAAAAAAAAAAAAAAAGATTCTATGATAACACTGTCCCAGAATAATCAATGGCACTCTAGAGAACAAAAGTACAATTAGGAATTTAGGATTGCTTAAAAGTTGCTAAAAGGAGTAGATGCCCCCAACGGCCAAACCGAACTGTACTTCGGTAACCATACAAGACATAATTAGAAATCACCAAAATTCAATTGCCCAATAGATGGCAAGGCTGATTCAAGATTGATCTTTTAAAGCTTGAAAAAAGTTAATGATACTAAAACTTCAACTATTCCATTATCCTTGCAAACAAAAGATGCGTGCAAGTAGAAATGAATAAAGATCATAATTATCTGTAGTACAAGTAAGATAATTTTTATTTGATACCTGCTGCTTTCAGATCACCAATCTCTTTACCAGGAGAATGACAGATCGAGCCAACGTCCACTAAATCGACAACTTTCTCCTTTCTCCCCATTGACTTTCCAGCCAGTGGCCATTGATCACCAGTCGACACTGAACTCTTTTGCAAGTGCAGGACCCACGACTCCAATTCTTTAAATTTGTCCTCCCAAGCCTTAACATCTCTTTCAGCCTTTTGCTTCTCAACTTCCAAAACTCTATTCTCAATCATCAGCCGACTGACCCTATCTTCAAACAAGTCATCGTTGGTCAGATCAACAACTCCCTCTATCGTCTTTGCTCCTCCACAGCCTTCCTTGTTTTTTCTATCTTTTCCGCCATGAATGCGCTCCTTAAGTTCATTATTCTCTCTCTTCAAAGCCTGTAGCTGTTCCTCAGTGGCAAGCTTTTCAGCTTCAACCGCCCTTAACTTGGCCTCAAGCACTTCATACTTAGTCTTCATCTTTTGAATTCCTCAAATAAATTAATCACATCTTCAAAAAAGCGGATCCATGTTATATATTAGAAACTCAACCAGAAAAATATGAAGTGATTGAGTAAAATGCAACTAACAGGAATCCAACTTAAAAATTCTAAATAAATTAACCTTTCTTCTGTTACAAGAAATATACCAAAAAAAAAAAAAAAACCCTCTTTACATCAGCAACCAAACGGAAGTCTTAAAACCCAGAGACTGCTTTATTTTACACAGTAAAGAAGAAAAAGAGAACAAGATAGTTTTGGTTGTGTTCCCACCGCCCCCAACCCCTCTCTAAATTTCTAAAATTCCAAACGAACTGAAAAAATGTTTCCTTTTTAAGTGGAACTGTGAACTAAGCATGACAATTTTCTGGGTTTTCTGCAAAAGCCCCAAGGGTTTCTGGGTCACGAAAGAAAATGGGAAAGTTTTGAACTTTCTTGGACACCCTCCCTAAATATTTCATAAAAGAAAGAATTTAAAAAAAAAAATTTTGAAAAAAAAAAAAAAAAAACCAGACCAACTCAACAAATTATAGATACAAGAAAGCTTACAAAAGAACCCGGATTTTCTTCTTTTTTTGGGTTAAAAAGCTCGCAAGTCCACAAACGACGAAGAAAATGGCCGGTGTTTCAGAAAAAAGACAGTAATAGGAAGCAGGATCAGAGCTTTTTTCCGATGGAAGCTAGGGTTTTCTGGCTTTCTTCTGTAAAAACAAAAACAAATTAAAAACAAAAAAAACAAAAACTAGTCCCCAAGAGAGAGAAAGAGAGAGTGAACCAGAGAGAAAATGGAGAGTACAGTTGAAATGAAAGAAAGAAGGGAGGGAGGCAGGGAGTTCTTTTGGCTTGCTAAATACGGTGTCGTTTCACAGTATCACCATCAACTTTTTGGTGCCACGTCAGCGTTTTTTGACTCAACAGAGGAACTATGTATTCTGAAGAAGAGAAGCCCACATTTTCTTTACACTAGCCTCACCTCATTTTTGGGTTCCAATGTTGGCTTTGGTTTCAAACTGAACTGATTCGTATCACTAATGATGGATCCATCGATACTCTCGTTCTTAATATTTAGGACTTATTTGGTCGAGTAGTTTGAGTTAAGATTTTTAAGTTTTAATAATAAATTTTTTTGAATTTTCAGAAAAGATAAAAAACTTTTTGGGAAAAAGATAAAAACTTTTTGGGAAAAATATAAAAAAAAGTTTGAGTTAAATGGTTTGAGTTGTTCAACCAAACAGGCTATTAGGGATCGAATTCCAGCTCATGTTGTGAGATCGACATCTTGTCATGTGAGCCTCATAATGTGTACTAGGCTTAAGGTGGAGTTGGTTTTTCCTGAATATTAGGAACGAAAGTATGAACTATGTTCGTCGGTTGTTCCAATTATGATACCTATTGAGTCCCTCGTAACCTTTCAAATCGATCTTTTTTTTTATTCAAAAAAATATATAACTTATTGGTTTTCAATGTGTAAAATTGAGTATCAAATCTATCAAGGTAATGTTTTTCTAGCTTGGTTTTCTGGGAGAAAAATCAAATCCAAGGCTTAATAATTAGAGATTAAAAAAAAAACTACTAAACATAGAAGGTAAACAACTAAAACATATATATTATATGTATAATTATCTTAAAATAAATGTTAAGAGCTTGATTGGTTTTGATTTTCAGCCAAACTTAAATTTAAAATCATAAACAAAATCGATATGTATTTTTTGATTCGGTTTTTCAATTTTAACATTGTACCTATATATTCGATTTTTGAACAATTGGTTTTTAAATTAAGGGCAATCGATCATGTTCAACTCAAGAGGGAATATTTCTGAAAAATTCCTAAAATTTCAGGGGTATTTACGTTAACTTTTTAACTTAATTGGAATTACTGTAATTTCAGATAAAATATAGAGGGGGCGCAAAAAGAAAGAAAAGAAAAAGGAAATAGAGCACACTCCTCTTCTGTGCTCCTTCTTTTCTAAAACCCAAAAAGAAAGGGGAAAAAAAAAAAAAAAAAAAATCCCCATTCTGAGCGAAATGAAGATTCTCAGGCTTGTTTGCCGAAATCCAATTCTCCGTCACAAAAAACACTTGACGTCATCACTTTCCATGGAGTTTCTCCACCATGGAGGCTTGTTTAAGGGTCTCTGTTCTCGCTCAGCCGAGGAGGAACCGGAGCTCAAGGATTTCATGGAATACATGGACTCGCTCAAGAACTACGAGAAATCCGGCGTCCCCAAAGATGCCGGCACAGATTCCGACGACGGCTTCGATCTCGGTCGGATGCGACGTCTAATGGAGCTTCTGTATAATCCTCATTCCAAATTCAAGGTGTTGGTTTTGTTTCCGTGTTCAATTACTGAAAATGACTTGTTTGGATAAAAGGAAAGAGTGGAAAACTGGTCGTAAACTAGATAAAGCTTTTCGATTCTCTATGCAATTCGATTCGAACCCATAATTCACCTTGGCCTCGGCTTACGGATTCCATTGCCAAAATTTTATCTGGTTGAAGTGAGAAGAGAAAACGAGGGTAACCGATGCTTCAAAAAGAGTGATACTTTTAGCTCAGCTTGCATCTTGTAATTTCTTTTTTTCTTTTTTTTTTTCCACATACATATACATACATATGTATATATACGTATATGTTTGTGTGTGTGTGTGCGTGTATATATGGGATTGACGAGCACAGCAGCAATTTTAGGCCGTTCACATTGCTGGGACCAAAGGAAAAGGATCTACTGCTGCATTTATCTCCAACATTTTAAGAGCAGAAGGATATTCAGTTGGTTGTTATACAAGGTGTTGTTTTTTGCCTTGGTTTTTTTTAGGTTATTGATGTGGAGCTCTCTTTTGTCATGATTTTCTGAAATAGACTTCATTTTGCCAATTCAGCCCACATATCCAGACTATCCGAGAACGTATATCGTTTGGAAGATTGGGCGAGCCAGTGTCAGCAAAGTCCTTAAATGATCTTTTTCAGCGAAGTAAAAAGATTATCAACAAGGCAATGGAACTTGAAAATGGGCGTCTTAGTCATTTTGAGGTATCCATTCTATAACACTGGTTCTGTTCAAATTTTTAATCATCAATAAAAATTGTTGAGAAACTTAAATAGTTTTCTTAAATAAAAGTATTTCGCTTCAATTGATGTCTTATGTCCTAATCAAGCTCACTATGAAGGTTGTAGTTGATTTAATTGGTTTTTACCACATATGCCATTTTTGTCCCCAGAATGCTTTCGTTAATTTGACTGTAGCTTCAATTCACTCTACTTACCACAAATGTCGAAACTGCAAAAAATTTCTCGTTCAAAACTTGATTTTATTGCATTCAGAGTATTGAATTGACAACTGCAGCAGATACTGATAATAAGAACAAATTTCAATGTTCAATGTTTTAACTCTTGGTGTATTATACCTCCTTGTGGTAGGCAGTAGGATCTCCTATTACCTAATCTGTCTTTTCTTTCTTCAATGTAGGTTCTGACTGCAATGGCATTCAAACTATTTGCTCAAGAGAATGTTGACATTGCAGTTATTGAGGTTTATTAAATTTCCCTGTGTGGTTTTTCTTTCAGCTCTTCTCCTTCTTTGAGTGCTTTTCGAATGATCTTAAACACTTTCTTTGTGTTGTTTCTGTGGATGCAATGAATCTTGTTTGTGTTATTTTGTACAAGAAACTAATTTGTTAAGGGCTTTAAAAACACTAATCTTGTTCATGCCACATTTAATAGGCTGGATTGGGGGGTGCACGAGATGCAACGAATGTCATCTGTAGCTCTGGACTTGCGATATCAGTTATTACTACGATAGGTGAGGAACATTTGGCCGCCCTTGGTGGTTCTTTGGAAAGCATTGCAATGGCAAAGTCAGGAATCATTAAACACAAGCGCCCAGTTAGGTGGTTCTGCCTTTGAAATTTCTATGGAATTGTTTGATAAGCTCATAAACTAAAGGGGTTGACTTTTCTATCAATTCACCAATACTTTTAGTCCTATAGCTTTTAATGCAAAGTTGGATGATTTTTAAGAAGATATAACGCTATTTTTTTAAAAAAAATTTTGACTAAACTATTTGGTTTTGCATTATTGACTCTGTTTAGTGGATTGAACTTTCAGTTGGTGTTGGGTGGGCGATTTCTCCCACATATTAAGCAAATTCTTGAAGATAAAGCATCATCTATGTCTTCACCTGTATTATCAGCTTCTGATGCTGGAAACCGAAGTAAAATTAGGGGCATCAGCTTGCTAAATGATAGACCTTGCCAATCCTGTGATATAGTGATACAAGTTGATAAAGATTTTAACCTGGTATGCACTTTCAGACTCATGATTGGTTGACATGATACAATACAATGGTGATCATGCAGTGTTTTTTTATTTTGGAGTTCTTGCAAAGGACTTATGATCATTTTATTGATTCAGTCCTTTGAGTTGTTGGACGTGAAATTATACATGCTTGGAAGCCACCAACTTCAAAATGCAGTCACTGCCACTTGTACAGCAATTTTCCTTCGTGACTTAGGTGCACCGGCTAATCTTTATTATTTTTATTTTTTTCATTTGGTGCTGATATGTATGAAAAAGAGTTTCTTATGTTAGTTGAAGTGCTTATGTGAGGTACAGAAACTGTTTTGCACAGCTTAGGACTCTGGTTCATAAATTGTTTCTATGCAGCAAACATGGGCCTACTGCACTTGCAGAGGATAAAGCTGGAATACAGTCTAATAGTATTCTGGATCCTTCAGGATGGCGAATTTCGGATGGATCAATTAGAGCTGGTTTAGAGAATACATGCTTGCTTGGCAGAAGTCAATTCTTAACATCCATGGAAGCTGAAAGATTGGGGCTATCTAAAGCAATGATAATGCTCGATGGAGGTTCGTTCTTGTTTATTTTTATCACTGATTGTTTCACCTTTACTATTAGTTTCCCTTGGACGTCTCTTTTATATCATTGCATAGCTAAAGCTCTTACCATCCCCCTGGAATATGTTTCAGCCCACACCAAAGAATCTGCTAAAGCATTGGTACATACCATAAGGATGACATTTCCCGGGGCACGACTGGCTCTTGTGGTTGCTATGGCCAGTGACAAAGATCATGTGGGTTTTGCAAGGGAGTTCCTTTCAGGTATGTTCCTATTATGATGAAAAATCCTGTCTTCTTTGCTTAGAGGGGTTTATAAGACAAGCTACACAACTTTATTTCGTAGTTTAGAAGATTTATGGAGAATATTTATCTCATAAAATGTTTATGGCTAATTATAGAAGACATTTAGTTCATCCCTTCATATTCTTGCCAAAAAAAGTTTGCGTTTAAAGTGTGAAAATAAGATATTATAGCTGTGTTTTCGGCGTTGTAAATGGGATACAGTATTTGTACCACGTTTTTTGAATTCTGGGCCAATCGTTTAAGTTAAATGTGGTGTCAACGAGCAGTTCTAGGGCGAATTCTAATAGACTTGACGGCTCTCATCAGGTGGACAAATAGATGCCGTTTTTTTAACTGAGGCTAACATTGCTGGGGGCAAATCTCGGACAACTTTGGCTCGTTTCCTGAGAGATTGTTGGATCAAAGCTTCCAAAGAGTTGGGGTTAGCTTTTCTTAATGACGAAATGATGGAATACCAAGACTTACTTAAAGCTCAATCAAACGGTTATGAAGGCGTTTTGGAAAATAAAACCATTTTGGCTGCTGAGGCTTCTGTTTTATCTTCAATGAAGATTGCGAATCAAATTCTGAGTCGCAACATGGAGACAGGATCAGGAATTATTGTAGTTACAGGATCTTTGCATATTGTGTCATCCGTATTAGCTACTCTTCATGAATGATTTAAATTTATGTTTCCCTCCTTTTAAGATCCCCCAACCCACAGAGACTTTGAAGTCAACATCCAAACTAACCACATTTTGTTTAGACCCTTTTTGTTTAATTAATATGCTGCAAGACTTTAATGAAAATCAGATAGGACTCTGATTTTTTTCCCAGGAAAACAAAAAGAGTGCATTCACAAGGAACCCACCGCATTTCAACTGTTTCTCAACTCAACTTTAATGGAAATCAGATCTAGTTCCGAGTTAAAAGGGCTGCTAATAAAGCCGATAGGTAGGTCGATGGGAAATAAACCGGAAGAGAAGAAGATGGAGCTCTTCTCCATACCAACTATTTAACAACAGAGGACGAATATCATGAAAAATGGATACAAATTTTTGGCCGCTACTTACCATCGGTAATAGGTCTGATAGAATATGTAAAAATATCAAATTTAGGTAGCTATATCTGGTTGAAGTAAGGAACCATGAGATATAGATTTGGAATATATTTCATTTAGAGAGACTTGAAAAAGCACTATCTCGTCGAAAGTTTCTATACATTTGCCATTTCTCCAGGCATTTCTTTAGGCAAGACTACGTTTTTTCCTCTTTTCAAATAGTAAATATTTCTCAAAACATGGAGTGTGAATCAAACCTATGTTCATAAAAAGTATCTAATGAATTATGAGTTCAATATATCTTGTTTAGCAGAAAGATGGATATTCCTAACTCATTATCAGACATTCATTCATTCACAAACCGTCTGTGGAGTTTATAGTTTTTATTTCCAATCTCATGAAAATCCTTTTCTGCTCCACTTAGCCATATCCCTCTCTAGAGGTACATTAGGCCTTGGGTCTCTTTCTTAGGCAAGGCATCAAGTACATGTATTTTTACCAATTAATCAATTTTTTATAGGACTCTGATTTGTTTTTTTTTTTATTTTATTTTATTTATTATATTATTTTTTACTTGTGAAAAGAAAAAACATCATTAGTGTTATCCCGATTTTTATCATTATCGTCAATTGAAAAAATGTTAAGGTTTCATGTATAATCAAGTACATGTATATTTACCGATTAATCAATTTTTAAAAAAACTTTGATTTGTTATTTATTTATTTATTAGATTATTTTTTGCTTTTGAAAAAAAAAAATATTTCATTAAATGTTAAGGTTTCATCATTGATGCAGGAGAGCTAGTCACACAGAAGATAGAACCCACCACATATCTATCAAAGAACTTTCTATATTGAGGGAAAAAGAGGTGGGAAAAGAAAAGAAAAGAAAAGAAAAGAAAATAGAGTATTTGATGATTGATCAATGATAACAATGTAAAGGGTCCCATACTTCCATGAATGTTCAAGTCAGTGGAGAAGCATGTATAAATGATAATTGTCTCCAACAAAACAATTATAAATAAAAAAAGACTTAATGAAAAAAAAAATAAAGAAAATAATAATATAGAAAAAGAAAAGGATAATTGTCTCTTACCTGCATCGTCCTCAACTCGTCAAGTCTGCTTATCAACCAAAAAGTGTTGTTTGTGCCCCTGCAGGTACGGTCTACGATAGTTAAGATTTCGTTTTTGTCTCTTTTTTTTGTCCTTTTTTTTTTTTTTCCCCCTAAAGACATCAAAATTAAGATTGTTATGCACATTTTTGGGCTCCAAAATTCTCTTATTCACAAGTTAAAGTGGACAAGTGTGACACCACGGTACGTTAATAACAAAACAAATACAGAAATAGGCATGAAAAATATTATCTTTCAATATTTCAATTAGTGATTCAATCATTGCAAATCTGACAACAAATACAAACATTTTTTATGCGACTCTACACGTATAGTGAGTATCACTAATAGTGAAAGATAACAGTTCTCAACGGATATAAAGATCATGGTTGATCGTTTGTATTTTGTATTGTGTTGTATTATCATTATGTAATGTACTATTTGGTGCTATAACAATATTAAGGTGTTTGGTTGTTGTGTCGATCCCGTCACTATTCCCAAGCTAACCTTGATCTTGATCGCGAATCAAACTGACTTGTCCCCAATCCTTGACCGACTTTACATTGGACCTGAATTAGTCTTTACGCCTGACTCTAATCTTCGATCCTACATGAAATAATTGAAAATCGCACAACAAAAATGTATCATCTAATTAGATAATACGATCATAGATCGTATTAATTGTTATCTATATCAATGTATTTGTTATAAGGATATTATCAAATACTGCAGTAAAC
>JAFMPE010086864.1:503-14178 GCA_024759925.1 Ficus religiosa
CTCACTAATAATAAATCACATGACAAGACTAAGACTAAACCAAGACAATAAAGTGTCGTACCAACCTCCCGCAGATCCTGGAGGATTATGTATATCATTCGCAGAATTATTAGGGACCTTGCAAACGTTAACTTTCTGTGAATTGCGTGCATTTGGTACATACACAAAGGGCCCATATGTTAAGTAAGATAATAAGTTCATAATGGAAGCATAATCGATTCATAAGAAAGCATAATTGGTTCATGCATTTTTTTACTAAAAATGTTTTACAGAATAGAAAGTTGTACTTACTGAGCGTAAGCTCATAACTTATGTTCATGCTGTGCGTAAGCAATCTACCAGCAATGCTTAATGCAAGACTGTGGAGAGATGGTACTACAAACTGTGAAATTTGGATTAGACACTGCCACAAGTTTTTGGAAAATATGTTGTGTAAAATGTGTTTGTATTATGTTATGCTGAGTCGATGGTACTAATATATGATAACTAGTATGATATGTTAAAATGTGGTTTTAAATCTCGGTATTTGAATGACTACATATAAATATGTATGAGTATGAGTTTTGAGTTTTAAATTAAGTTTAAAAAAAAAAAAAACATTTCATTATTTTTTTTTTTAACATAAAGTTAAAAGTAAGTTTTAAGTAAAATATGTTTAAATAAGCATGGTAAGATAACAGATCCATGAAATCAGGTCGTTGCAAACTTGGTATTTAAGTTAAGTAAGTATGAAGTCACAGCCCTACGTAGGGCGGGGTGTGATGGTTCGGAACTCTGGGATCAAATTTTATATAATCAAATTAATTTGATAGAGAAATTTCATAAATTTCTATATCAATCACTTAACTTGAGAATTATTGAAACACTCGAATAACATTTTGTACCAAAAGATTTCATAAATCATCGTATTATTTTCATTAACCATTTCAAAATAACAAGAAATGTGTCTTAAATACAGAAAATTCATAACTTGATTTTTCGATTAATTAAGAATTGCATACCGTAAATTTTTTGGTCATTACATCTCTGTGAAGTTATTGGCTGATCATGTTTTTTTTTTTTCTTTCTTCCAATGTTTTCATGTTTTTTTTGTTTTTTCAATGTTTTTTTTTTTATATATGTTTTGTTTTTGTTTTGTTTATTTTTTAATGTTTTGTTTATGTGCTTTCTTTTTTTTTTTTGGCAACATGTTTAGGGGCTTTGTTTCTCCTTAGCTTGTAGTGCAATTCTAGGTCGTTGGAGGAGAACAGAACATGTATGGGGGTGTTTGGTGAATGAGTTGAGTTGAAATTTTTAAGTTTGAACAATATTAACTTTTGAAAAAGTAGTTATAAATTTTGTTGACTTTTCAGAAAAAAGACAAAAATTGAAATGAAAAAGTACAGTTTAGTTGGAGTGGAACCTGAATACCAAACACTAGAAAGAAAGGAAGAGAGGGCAATGTTTATGAAGTTTAAGAAAGTATTGCATTGGTGAAGATTAAAAAAAAAAAAAAGAGAAAAAAAAAAGACCATAAAATCAAATATATATAATTGGTTAAGGAGAAACATGTGGAAACTTATACATGTGGTAATTATATGTCGTCCCTCCCTACTTCGAATTTTTATGAATCAATTGCTGAATTCAATTCAAAGACATATTATAAACCATCTCAATAAGCATATACCCATTCCATAGACTAATCTATAACAATAAGATCATAGCAATAATATCCAATAGTAATAAAGATAAAATTAGTTATGAAATGAAAATCCTAACATTTATGGTCTGTTACATAAAAGCTGAAGAATTCTTCCAAACAAACTAAATATCCGTCAAATGGTCCTAACTTTTTGTTTTTATGTTTTTTGGTTTTTTTTTTTTTTTTTTTTTGGTTTTTGTTTTTTTTGTTTTTTTGTTTTTTTTTGAACAAATCTTTCAAACATACTCAAAAAATCCTTCAAATAGTCCTATTGTTTTTTTTTTTCTTTTTTTTTTTTTTTTTTTTAAGGCAAATGTGATAGAAAAGAAAAATCACAGTGTTAAAACATGACACTCTATTTTGAATCTTCCATTCACCAGTCAATTCAGCATTTCTCCTTCAAGGCATGATCTTCGGAGTCTGAGACGTAAATGAGAAAGGAGTGTGAGCTCAATGGTTCAAACATATATCATCAATAACGTATTTTAATTATTTAGATTAAGAAATTTATTTGCTCTGTCGAAGAGATGAAAAAATTAATATGCTAGAAAATACTTAAATAAATATGCACCGAATCCAGAAAGCAAAGCAAAAATAAATAAATAAATAGCAGACCACATATCAGAGCCAACCAAAGCAATTTATATGAAGGGGAATTCTCTTTCTACGTATTGTACCATTCAATCTTCTACGTCCCTTCTTTTCCTCGACGGTTATGTCACGATTCTCTAAAGCCTATATGGTTTGCCAGGCATATGGTTTTCTCAACAGATTATGTGAGATGTTTGATCTGTAGGTATAACGTATTGAAGATATAGATATATATATATATAGAGAGAGAGAGAGAGAGAGAGAGTGCAGACCTTGGAAGTGATGTATCAGATGTATCAACACTTGACGAATCTATGAAATGGAATCCATACTGTCATCTAATTTCAGAGATTCCATATTACGAAGGATTCCACTCCGAAGACTCAAAAGTTTCTTGATTGAAGTTGGTAACTTCTTTATGGCTGTACCATCTAAATGGATTTCAGACAACTTCTCCATATCTCCTTCAATCTCGGGGAACTCCGTGAGATTTGAACAATCAGAGAGAATAAGAGTTGAAAGAGATTTCAAGCTTATGCTTTTAGGTAGACTTGTAAGCCGTCGACAACCTTTCAAGTTCAGTAAGGCAAGATGTTCAAGTCTTCCAATAGATGGGTGAAGCTCTGCTAAGCTTTCGCAACCTTCGAGGATCAACGTCTCAAGATTTGGGATGAAGTTGAAGTCTGGCGTCTCGGTCAACTCTTTGCAATAGCTGAGATTGATTAGTACTAAATTTTCCAAGCGCTGCCATACATATGAAATAGAAAAAATTAGGAAAAGAAGAAATTAATAAAAATTAATAACTTTAATTGATAAATAATTATAATGGTAAATATTGATAAGCATTCCGCAATTTGAATTCCAAACTTTTAGTTTTTAGTGAACGGAGCGTAAATTTAAAAGTTCCTTGCAATTATGGTCAAATAGCTAATGGACCGAATACCCCACAAGTTTTGCACATATGCACACGAAACTTCTGGTTGGTTGACAAGCTGGACCCTAATTTTTAATTTTTGCATTTGGGACCCTAATTCTTATCCATTAATTGACTTGTACTCTCGATTAGCTAGAATGATATGCTGAGGATCATTAGATTTAGGATCCTAAATGTCAAAGTTAAAAGTTTTGGGAGGCTCTGTTTATGCATGTCAAAAATAAATAAATAAATAAATAAAACATCGGGTGCATTGGTGCAGTTTACGTTTTATATATGTGTGTGTATATATATATATAGATGGGTAATGTATGGTTAATGCATATCTATATACATATTTGACGTAGTTACTTGAGCAACATGATAATTAATTAAAAGATTCTTACCCGAGTTTTCTGCCATAGTTGTTCAAGGCGACTCTTAGGCATGAGGAGTTCAACAAGCCTTTCCGATTTAAAACTCGACATCATTGATTTGCAAGGATATCCATGCCATTCCAATAGGCTTAGATCTCTGGAAAAATAGTAATCATGGCTTTCTGAAAATTTCACGTTACAAATCTTCAAAAATCTCAGAATCTTCATGTTCACAAATGGGTCAATCTCTATTTCTTCATCTCTTGGCGAAGTTAGGAATATGCCTTCAACGACTCCTGTTCCCTGTACGACAATACTTTCAAAATGTACATATAGTATCTGCTTTGAAGAAACTACCATAATATATAAGAATTACAGACAAACTTTTCACAAGAAGAAAATGAAGAAATACTTCTTCTTGATTGGTAACATTGTGGGAATAAAATTATTTTAGTTAAAATCAAAAATTGAAGAAAATTTAAAGAGAGAACAAATTAAATTCTATTTTACACTAAAATGTATCGTACCATGTTTTCCTGAAGCACACGCAAGGCATCCTCATGGCGCCACAACCTGCTACGCTTCCCAAGCTCTTTCTCCTTGTGAATAATTTCCCAACCCATTTGTTGAAGCAAATCATGCATCCACACCTTCCCTCCTGTAATACTTATTAGAGATCTAGCAACGAGAACTTCGAGACTGATGTCTGGATGAAAATTACAACTTTCGAATATCTTTTTCACACGAGATTCATCCTCTCCTTTGAAGAAACATGCGATATCCAGAAAGGCTTCCCTCTCTTGGTCATCTAATTTATCATAGCTAAATCGAAGAACTTTAGTTACACCCTGATCGGGAGTTTCTCCTAGACGATTTAGCTCTCCAATCCATTCGCTTTCTGTTGAATAGTAAGATAAGCAATTACCCAAAACCTCAACAAGTAAAGGAAGGCCATCGGCATATTTAACAAAATTATTGGACAGCTCTTCGAAAGGAGGAGGGGGAGAGCATTTCTTGAAGGCTTTTCGACAAAACAACTTAAGACTTTCCTCGCGTGTCAGTCTCTTAACCTCGAATATATCTTTAACACCACATCTCTCCAAGATCCCATTGTCTCTCACTGTTATGATGATTCTGCTTCCTGGGCCAACCTTCCCAACTAGAGCCTCTATTTGTGTTTCATTCTCAACATCATCTAGAATGATAAGCACCTTCATAGAAGCTTTCTTGTTCAACAAGTCTTCATCAATTTGTTTTTTCAAGCTAATCAAACCGTCTTTTTCTTTTTCACATGTTTCTCTAACTCTGTCAACAAAGCTGCTAGCTTCAAAGTGACTACGGAAACTTTTGAAAACTTGTTCTGCAAGAGTGGTCTTACCAATCCCTCCTGTTCCCCAAATCCCTACCATGTGAACTTCTTCCGATCCGAGATTCAAGTGGGGTTCAAACTCTTTAATACGAGAATCCATTCCAACCATTTCCTTGGGGCGCAACTGTTCCAAAACATCTTTTAATATTGCTCTAATGTCATCCGGGTATGTACTCCTGCAAAAGATATCAACTTTTTATCGAGTTGTATAATAAGAAAATATGGGTAATTTTCTTCTCTTATTCTTTGATATCTTTCTCACGGTTAACGAAATCCCTTTAACCAAAATCCTAAAACCCTAAATTAGCAAACCTGATGACCAATTACGTTGTTCTTAGGTTTGTCATCTTCTTAACAAATAAACATACCATGGTCTAAATTATATAGGAATAGAGAATCATAGTCCATTAACAGTTTTTGGCCATTTTCAGGTTGAAGACATGAGTTCCACCGTAGCCATTCAATTCCTCTAATTACCGCCTTTTGGCAATTTTTGGACATTTTAATGGTCAACTTTCATCATTCCTTCCTTTAAAATTTGGTGCAATTTGAAGGGCTTAATGATTTATTTTAGGTATGATTTGAAGGGGTTGATTAAGAAATGAGTGGGGTTTTGGGAATTTTGATTTAGACTGGGATAGTTTTAAGTTTTGTTTTATTTTATTTGGATTGTGTTGTTCGAACGGGATTTGTGCATATTTATGAAATTGTTGCCCCCCCTTTTTTTTAACTTTTTAATTTGTGGTAATTAATGTCCATCAAGTAGGTACAATGCTAACAAAGTTTGATTTCACCACTGTGATACCACGAAGTTTATTACATGATAGTTAATAAACCAATGTTAAATCCTCAGCCGTGTATGCACAAGGATTCGATAATGGTTTTTTGACCTTTATTGAAAGCACGCATAAAATTTTAGAGAGATTGTATTATATCTCCCATTGTTATTGGGTAGTAGGGAAAAAAAAAAAAGTCCTACATTACAAAAGCACAAGCATGCATAGTTATATAAATAGTAACAAGTGAAATATAAGAATTACTTATGTGCAGTAGGAAGTGCATAAAGTTTTAGAGAGATTTTAATATCTCTCCCATTGTTGTTGGATAGTGGAGACAAAAAGTTCTACATTGTAAAACAACAAGCAAGCATAGTTATATAAACAGTAACAAGTGGAATGTAAGAATTACTTGTGTGTAGTGGGAAGCGCTTTTAGGCGCTGATTAGGGTACACTTTGCACTTTGCACATGCGCATCATCACAAAAAGCAAAAGATGTGGCTTCTTAGTAAGTGTTTAGAACTAAAAAACTTTTGAGGTCAAAATGATCATTAAAGTATTCTAATAATTACAAAAAATATTATATGATATTTATAATGTCTAATTTAAATTTTACTACAAGCTTTAAAGTCTATTCAGAAGAGCTTTTGTCATAAGTCACATTTTTTGTCTTTGACAAGAAGTACTTAAGGAGATTAAAAGCTCTTCTGACATATTATCTAAACACTTTCAGAAGTTACTTTTGTACCTGGGAAACTAAAAGCAGCTTCTAGGAAAGATTGCCAAACAGACCTTTAGTTATTTGCTAACTGAATGATATTAAATTTATTTGGAATAATTGTAAAAAGTGTTAGAGAGGTTGTAATATCACTTGGAAGTTGAAAAGTCAAAAGTTTCACATTGGAAAAATACAAGCAAGCATAGAAATAAGTAATTTGTAGTATCACTTGTGTGTGGGTGACACTATGCAACTACCATGCACTACGTGCCCATGTGGCCATGGGCGATCGGGGCATTTAGGGTGCTTTTTAGGCGTACTTTGTACTTTACACATACGCACTGTCCATAAGAGCTAAGGAGCTCTCTTTATTACTTTCTTGTGGTTTTTTTTTTTTTTTTTAAGATTTAATCTAGATGATGATTTGATTGGTTATTGTCTAATAGTCAGAATTAAATGTTTTCAAATTTAATATGAACCATTGATCAAATTATTACAATCCAGCAATCATAATTAAATAATTATTATCAAACAGTTATATCTGCAGATAAATAGATACGTTTGCTGTAAGTGCTACACCTTTTTAAGGAAAAGACGCCTTTTGAGCAAAAGTTTTGTTCGTTGTAACAATTAAATCTTTTTATGAATATGTAGGATTTTGCTATAAGTAAAACTCCAGACTGAAATAAGATTTAATTTTTTGTTATGGAACTCAGTAAGATTGTTACTTATTGAATTTTAGTGTTCATTGTATCTTCAAAGAAATTTACCATAGAAATCTAGTACGTAGCAAACTTTGTAGTGGAGGTAAATAAAACCTTAAATAAATTAAATTCTTTACGCCTCAAACTCTATATTTTTTGTTGTTTTCTATTTTGTTTGCATTGCACCCAAATAGTTTTCCACCCACTTTCTTCATCAAATAGAGTTTTTAATTTCCAACAATGAAAAATTTTAACATGAGATGATCAACAAGGTAAACCAAAACTTGTCCTTATGTTGATTAGGGATAACCCATAGCTTCAATTTTGGGGTTGATTTTGGGGCAAAATTAGGGTCTTTTTTCATTTTTAAAACCATGTAAACTAAAAATATTTAACAAAATTACTGATTAAAATTTGTTTTTAACAATTTATAGAAAATGCCCTAAAATTTAAAATTAAAAAAAAAAAAAAAACCTGAAGAAACACATATTTAAGTGTATTTTGGATATTTTACGGTCAACATGAAGTGGTAACCGATAACATTTATTGATTTATGTGTTAAATGTAATAGAATAATATTGAAACAGATGACATTAAAATAAAAGGTATATTTTTTAAATATAAGTAAAATAAATGGTAGAAAAGGCGAATAATTCAAGTTTTAGTTTTCATTTTAAATGATATTTTGAGTATTTTTAGACCAAAATTAATTGTTAACCAATAAAAAATTATAGATTTACATTTTAAACGTAATCTGATAATTTAAGAAATAAAATTTGAAACTTCAAAGTATATTTTATGACTAAAAATAAAATACATAATAGATAATATTTTTTTAGTGGAAAGACAAAAAAAGTTACAATTTTGAAAAAAAAAAATTAAGGCAATTATGACAAGTGTGTATGTATAAAAGACAATTCCTCTGGAGTAAGAGATTTTTTCTATATGTAGAATATAGACATTCTCCATTTAGGCAAAAAGAATGTTGATCATGTAATGAAATATAATAATCTTTATCTTGATCAAATTGATTTTATATTTATAATATTTTTTTAGACATAAATTGGGAGAAACTATAATTGAGGTTATGAGTCACGACAGTACGATATGAATCATTAGTTAATTTCGGGGAAAAAAAAAAGTATGGGTCAACACGAAAGAAACCATCAATTTCAAGTTGGACAAGACAAATCCAACCACAACACGTAAGTTCTTGAAAGCGTTAAATTTGATATGACTTACTACAAGAATAGGAATATTTATCGTCACTCTTTTCATATGGATCACCCATGTGAAAAACAATTAATGGTGATTGGGGGGTTTTCTGTGTCGTTTGACCACCAACTGGCGTGAGAAGTAGCAAAATAGGACTTTTAACGTCAGTTGGCAGTCAATCAACGTGAAATGCCCACTTTCCATATCGGTTGGCAATACGGCTTTCAACGTTGGCAATTCAGCCAATTAGTGTGAAGTGATATGTTTTGATTCTATTTATTTATTTTCCTGACTGCCCATTAACTTTCTCCGCATCAGCCTTCGCTTCCGCTTCCCACTATGGAAGACGTGAAAAGTGGAGTTTTTAAATTCAAATTTCAAAACTTTTCAATTTTACTTTTTAATTTTTTTTCCAACCACCCATTAATTTTCACAATATAAAGCCTTCATGAATTCCACTTGCCAATGCCACTCTCCAAACCCTTCTCAGACTTTTTTTTAAACTTTTTTTTTTAATAAATTGTTATAATAATCCTTAAAACTTTTAATAAAATATCATTTAATCATCAAACTTATTTTTTGATCAAATGATACTTAAATTCTTGAAAATGGTATTAATAGATCCTTTTTAGTAACGGCTGTTAAATGTTAGACGGAAAAGAACTTGTGAACCGCACATGATTCACATATGTAGGGGCAATCTGGTAAAATGATATTGTATTTTGAAAAGATTAAAGTTTAAAACATTAAACAGAACAAAAAAAAATGTAAATTTTTACAAAAACAGAGGAGGAAATGGGTTCAAATCGGTGAAAGAAAAAAAAAAATTCGGTGAGGAAGTGGGTTTAACGGTGGGACGACGGCTCGTGAAGGAGTGGGATCTATGGGTTTCAACAACGAAGGAGTGGGCTCAACGGGACTTGGCCGGGACTAGTTGGCGCGGCAGAGGGGAAGGCTCGCGACAGGGATACAGGTTGTGCTGCACTTATGAAGACGACGAATGCTGTGATTTTGCTTTTGAATTTCAATTTTGATTTCATGTCCCGTGATTTTATTTTTTGGGCATAAGAACATTTTGAGAGCCATTTTTGGGGATTGACTTAGGTCTTGGATGTGGGGCTTCCATTTTCTCTCTTCAATAAAAAAAAAAATATATGTATATATTGGGATCTTGTTAATTTCTAATCATGGACTTGCGTATTAAATGGCAACATTTTTCGGGGTTTTTTTTTTTTTTTTTTAAATGACATTCCTAGCTTTTAATACCCAACCACGTACGGGATCTTAGGATTTTTCAGATCAGCAGTTGAAGGAAAGCATGGCGACGAGAAGGTGATGACGGTCGTCGGAATTAAAAGCGACATGAAAAAGGCATTCTTTTGAAATGGCTATGCTGATCATTCATGTTTCAAAAACCATTACGAACAAATTAGGCATATAAGAATTCAACTTTCTTAAAAATTAATACTTTTTGATCAAAACAAACATGCCCTTAGAAAATAAGTGAACTAATTTAACAAGATAATCTACAATCTATCTATTGGTGTGTGTGTTTACATATATCAAATATAAAAGAAAAGGAAAAAAAAAAAAAAAGGAAAGAAAGAAAGAAAGAAATGAAAGAGGATAAGCTACAATGAACAACGTCAAGGTAAATAAGAATAATAATAAATCATTTGTTAAAAAAAAAAACAAACAAACAAACAAACAAACAAACAAAAAAAAAACAAAACAAAACAAAACAAACAAACAAACAAACAAAAAAAAAAAAAAAAAAAAAACCCATAAAGTTAATAAGAACGAGGGTAAGTTGCGTAATTAAACATACCTGTAATCTTTCACATGCCGACCGGCGATGTTTGCTATCCGAGTTAAGGCTTCCCTCCATTGCTTCACTTTTTGCGTTTTATCCTCCTCGTACTTGTCAAAAGCATCTTTGACTTTCCCTTCTTGCTTTCTCAGGTGGGATGGATCCACATCACAGAAAACCGAGAACACAATCAGCCCGTTTTCTTCTCTGCACTGGTCAATCCTGACGAGCTCGTCCAAGCACCAACTGGAAAAGACATAATTTTCCGAGAAAACAACAATTGCAGACTTTGATTCTCCGATAGCTTTCAAGAGGTAATCAGCGATCTCTTTTCCTCTCCTAAGATTATAATCATCTATGAACGTCTTTATCCCATTCTTCATCAGATCTTGGTATAAATACTCCGTGACATTTCTACGAGTATCTTCACCAGAGAAACTGAGAAACACATCATATTTATATTCTTTCCCCTCTTCTTCTTCCATTTGAAAATTAACAATTAGACGAGACTGTAACCAATTTAAGATGAAAACTAACTTTCTCACTTGTGAGTGAATGTGAAACAGAAAATTGACATGTAAATCTAATATAATCTAATATAATCGAACATATATAAAAGTGTGAAAGTGTAGGTCTCCCGTTGCTTGACCCCTGCCCCCAGTTTTGTCCCAACGTTTCTTTCCTTGTTTTTTCGTTCCACAGTTTTTTTTCCCCCTTTTATCTCTCTCTCTCTCTCTCTCTCTCTTTCCTCATGCTTTCCTTGCTTTTGTCGTTTGTCGTTTGTGACTTGTTTTTTTGTTTTTGTTTTTCTTCTTATTCTTATTCTTTTCATTTTGATTAGATATATTTTTACACTCTATAAATTTTTACTTCGAAATCTTTTATGCCTTTAATTTTATTAATGTATGTCATCAAATACTTTTTCTTTTGTTTTATCTATATTGGGCAACAATTTTTTCAAATATAAATTTCCCTTCATCTTTTAATGTATTATTTAATTGAATCTTATCCTATGTTTTTTTTTTTAATAATCAATTTGCCTTTGTCCTAACAACATTTTCTTTCCCACGTGTTTTTTTTTTTCCGTAATATTCTATATAATAATTCAATTTAAAATTTTGTCAATTTATTTTGAACATTTTGTTGGTTTTTTTTTGTCCATTTTCGTAAAATATTATCATTCTTTCTTTCGACTTGTACTAATTAAATTAATTTTTTCATTTATAACCTCAATTTTTTCCTTCTATTTTTCCTTTATATTTTTTTCTTATTTGCTTTAAATCTTATGTTTTTAATTATGTCTTATGAAAATCCTTTTTCTTTATGATTTATATCGGTTAAAATATGATTTTTGTTTCCCTCAAATACATTCTTAGTTAAATATTTTTTTTCATTAATGTGGAAAAATTTAACAAATTTAACCTGCACGTCCTCAAAAACTAGTGTGTGTATATATATATATATATGTCTATATATATATATATATATAGCAGTAAAGCAACTGCACATGCATAGAGTCATTTAATTTTTTCAAGTACTTAATTATTATTTTTATTGTTTTGAATTTTACATTTAATATGTCTCAATATTCAAACAATTAAAAGTATGACATATATATTTATTACTATCTGTTTAACATATATAATCTAATTTTTGTTTCTTTACTTATTTACAATTTAAAAAGTATGAAATTCAGTTATTTCAAAGTTTCTTTGATCATATCTATTAGGTTTTCAGGTATTGACATTTATGGCAACTTGTATAGAAAAATAAAAAATGAGTCGTTTGTTCAAGTCAATTCAGATTTGCCCAATTTTGATGTTCATTTCTAGTCCATGTTACAACATCAGTTATAACATCAGCATGTTGGTCGTGTAAAGGCAGATTTGAAAAAGTTTGAAGTTTGAATAATTTGCAGTTATGATTTACTTGAATATATTTATTACTGAAGAGATTATGTTGCTAGGTAATATAAAAAATGTGGACAATATCATATGGATTTGAAATTAAAAAAGAAAATTTAATTTCTTACTTTATTTGGCATAAATTTCTAATAAATGACTATTGAAATATAGGTTGCAAGGGAATTATTTTAATCTACGTTTTGTTCTTTAATAGCTTTCGTGAAATTGTTTTTGAGAATAGGAAAATTTATCCTCAAGTAAATTGAGTAAAATTTTTACAAATTTGAAACTTTGTACTCATATATTGCTAAAGCACATCAATCTCAATCATGTGCTACAGTAGGCCTTATAAATTCTGTACCTGTTTTGAATTGGTCCAGGTCTCCTACCTAACTTGAAATTAATGTTAAGTTTGATGTTTGAGTTCATTTTAAATTAAACTATATTTTTTTTTATTTTCATTTTTGTCATTTTTTTCTAAAAAATAAATAAAATTTAAAATTAATTTTTAAAAAATCAATCGATTTTAACTTAAAAATTTTAACTCCAAGTAGCATAATGGGGGGTAAAATGAAATAAACTTGATGCAATTGTTCCAATGAGAAAGGGACAAAATTGATCAAATAAATTATAATACAGACCCTAAAAAGTCGTTTTCCACTCATTGATAACGATTCAGTGTCAACTACTTGACGTCATATAGAACACGTAAGAAATTTTCATTTTTTGTTTTTATTTTCATGAAAAAAAAAAAAAAAAGCAAACTTGACACCTAATAATATTTGGTGCTTTCACCTAGATTCCTATATGTTCCTTTCTCTGTTTAATGATTAGTTGAATGACACTTTATTCAATTCTCGATACAATTTGTAAATGTCGTGAATTGAAATATAATATTTATTTTTGTTTCAATCAATTAAGTAATGTTCTAAATATCTTGAGAAGTTATATGGATAATATTTAAATGATTGCTAGTATGTGTATCTCTCTCTTTTTTTTTTTTTTTTGTTTGTTTCTTTTTATTAAGGAAACGAAATATCCAAAATATTCCAAGTGTGAGGGGTGAGTTCTTAAAATATGTAAATTTTCAGAAAATAGTACTAAAAAAATAATAAAATAGGTTAAATATATTAACTAGTGAAATTCTTGAAAGTCTAGCTTGTTGCTCACGTTTGGAAAACACCTAAAGGTAATTCATTTGGTGCACCATTTCCCGGTCTTTGCGTTCTCCAGGAGTCTTCACCATGTCTTGTCTTTTGTTCTTTTTCACCGTCAACACAGTGGCCCTTTGGCCTTGTATCTTCTTCAGTTGACTCTCTCTCTCCAATGTATCAACCGGCGACGAAAACTTGAAAAAAAAAAAAAAAAAAAAAAGACTCATGGAAAGTATTTAGAAGCGTTTGGAGAAGTTTAGGAGTAATTGGAGAAGTTTGGAGGAAATTTTGTTGTTCATCTTGGTGTTCAAGCAGGGAGAAGGCGCGCTACAAATTATGCTACTAGATAATATAAAAAATGTGAATAATATCTCATGGATTTGAAATATATATATATATAACACTTTAATTTCTTACTTTATTTGGCATAAATTTCTAATAAATGACTATCGAAATTAGGTT
>JAFMPE010086975.1:5317-18987 GCA_024759925.1 Ficus religiosa
TATTATTATTATTATTATTATGTTTTTATAATATTAAACTCAAGTTTCTTTTAACCTTTATCAATATACAATAACAAATTGTAAGTATTCATGTGAATTGCGTTTCCGTTTCGGATTCGTATTTAAAACTTTCACTGTACAGAGACGCGCGTTGGAGGTGTGTGCACCATCATAACAAGATCAACACGTGTCATTTTGATCAAAGTCATATGTTAGAATACGACGCGTGTCAGTTTCCACTTCAAAAGACACAAAAAATAAATATTATTATTTTTGGTCGAGCTTCGATCGTGGCCTTTATAACGTCATCATAGAATCGCCATTGTTTCTCAAAACGCTATACATATTCGCGCTCTCTTTATACACACGCATATATTTACAGCTTTTTCCTGTACATCTCTATATATACACACACGCACACACACACTAATCATCTTGCTTTCCCTTTCATTAACTCCTTAAAGCTCGTCATCACCTTTTAAGATTATTACTCTCCAACAAAACCCACCACTCTCTCTCTCTCTCTAAAAAGTTTGATTTAGGGCCTTCAAGTGTCAAAATTATGGCTTCTTCATCAGCGGGCAATAATATCCAAGAAGGTATATTTTTTTTATAGCAATTTCTAATCCTAAAAAATATTTACATACATATATATATATTTAAAGATTTGTGTACTGTTTCGTATAATATCTTTGATGGTAATTTAGCGCAATTTGTGGATGCAGAAAATGGTGAGAAAAAATTCATACCGAGTAACGAGTTTGTTCTGCAGAAACATGCTGCGTTCTTCGACCGGAATCATGACGGTGTCATTTATCCTTGGGAGACTTTCGAAGGTTTCCTTTTTATTTTTTTCCTTTTTTTTTTTTAAGGAAGTTTTTTTGGTCAGAAATTAAATATATTGTAACTGCTTGGCCATTTTTTTCTTTCTCGTTTTTAATTTTTCATTAGTTAAATTTGTTGGGATTATTTGGTTTTGATGAAATTTCGAAAACAGGATTTCGGGCAATTGGGATTGGTATCCCATTGTCTACCGTAGCTGCACTCTTTATCAATATTAGTCTCAGTGGCAAAACTCGACCTGTAAGTTTCTCCACCTCTAAAATATTTTCTTCCGTAGTTTTTTTCTTATTATTATTTTTTCTCTCTGGGATCATATAAAGAGGTTTTTATATATATATATAATGGTCTTTTTTCAAAATTAGTTTTTAATAAATTTCTCGAAAGATTTTTTTTTTTTAAATCATCAAAAAGTAATGGCCTATCCCTATAGACTTGGAGTCATTATGAATTAACAATTTACCCATCTATAGATAACAAGATGTTTGTCCAATGATAGATTGATCTATCAATGAGAGATTATCGGATGGATTATAAAAAAAATTATGGGAAAAAAATATTGAGCTAAAAAAATCGGTTATTTATTTAAAGAGGTGTCCAAAAAAAAAAAAAGGATCAACTAATTAAAACTGCTCTCGTAGTTGTGACATATGTGGCCTCTAAAACATGGTCTTGATTTCAATTGATTGAAGCATATATATACTAACTAAAAACATGTGCGATGCATGTTAAAGGATATATTTGAGAAAATTTATCTGAATAGAAAAAAAAAATATAAGTAAAAAATAGACCAAAAAAATCAACAAATTACCTGAAAATAGAAAATAAAAAAAAAGGAGGCATGAAAAAAAAAAAGACAAGATAAAAGGATTAAAATGCTAAAAAATACATAAAAGGACTAAAATGAAAAAATGAAAAACAATGGGGTGAAAAAAAAAGAAAAAAAAAAGAACTAAAATAGCGTGCGCTCACGTGTGTGGGTTAGATAAATAAAGCAAATTAATAACAAAAATATAAAAGAAAATATTTTAAAAACAAAAAAAAATTTAAGAAAAACAAAAAAAAATTATAAAAGGACTAAAATGGAAAACAAATACCAATATAAAAGAGAGACTAAAATGAGAGAATAACTAAACTTTAGGGTTAAAAAAAAATGAAGGACTAAAAAAAGAAATATTGATTTAGAAGAGACTGAAATGAAAAAAGAAAATTTAGGGTGAAAAAAAAAAAGGACCAAAAAAAAAAAAAAAAAAAAAAAAAAAAAACCTTTTTTTTTAAAAAAAAAAAAAAAAAAAAAAAAAAAAAAAAAAAAAAAAAAAAAAACTTTTTTTTTTAAAAAAAAAAAAAAAAAAAAAAAAAAAAAAAAAAAAAAACGGCTCGTTTTGAAAAAAACAGTAAAACTTTTTAACCTTTCTACATGCATGATGTATGGACATATGATTCCTGCAGGGGAAAAAATTTCCAAATCTACTATTCCCTATTGAGATCCAAAACATACAACGGGGAAAACATGGGAGTGACACTGGTGTCTACGACAGTGAAGGAAGGTATGATATCATGTCATATAAATATATTATAATCGTTTATATATATAAATATATATATCATACGACTTTAAACTTTATTTATGAAAATTCATATATATATATATATATATATTTGAGTATTTTTTTTTAACCTTTTTGCGTAAGGGTACATTTGTTTTAAGATCGACTTATTCCCTTGTTTGGTTGGACAAAAAAAAAAAAAAATACTTAAGAATAAATATAATAAAATAATATAATTTTATATAAGAATAGCTATTTCACAAAAATGGATGAATATGTTATTCCTCAATAATTGATATAGACAAAAATTCATTCTCACTTCTCTCATAATGTTTTGATATTTACTTTAAATACCCTTTCACTGTCCTGAACAATAGTAATTAATTATTAAGTAAATACATAATTTTTTCGAAACAATTGTTATTACATTCTATTTTAATGACTAGCCAAACATAATAACTGTGATTCGAATATTAATTCCAACATCAACCAAACGTGTAAATTAGAATAATATTCTCTTTATTCCTATTCCTATTCTATTCCAGCAAACCAAACCTACAAGTACCCAATATTTGCCACTTTTTCCCTATTCCTATTCTATTGCACCAATCAAACCTACAAGTACTCAATATTTGCTTTCAAGGTGTATAAATTTGTAATTATTAGTTGTAAGAAATGTGGAGAATTTGTCACCCGTTGAGCTAGTCTAATATATACATATATATAAATATACACGTAGTTTAGCTGATTAATTCATGACAGCGTATTAATTAACATGTGTGTTAATGTTCTCAGGTTTGTTCCTTCAAAGTTTGAAGAGATATTTATCAAACATGCACACACATACCCTGACGCATTAACAAAAAAAGAACTAAAGGAGCTGTTGAAGGACAATAGAGAACCCAAGGACATTAGCGGATGGTATATTTTTTAATTATTATTTTTTAACTGTATTGGAGTTTCTACAATACGATATCATATTCGACACTATCAAAAAGATCTACTATTTTATTCGTAAGATTAATTTTCCAATAATCAAATGTAAGATTGAATCAGTAATTTTTTAGTACTGTCTACTTTGCATGTACGAAATATGAGGTTTTATCTATAGTATGAAATAAGAGGTCTTACCATAGAAACTCCTAATATATGTGTCGGGATCATTTTTTTAAAATAATATATATCATCAAAATTGGGACGCTGCAGGATTGGTGCCCTGGGGGAATGGCTTGTGCTATACCATATTGCGAAGGACAAGAAAGGGTTGCTCCATAAAGGCAAAGTTAGAGCTGTTTACGATGGAAGTTTGTTCGAACAGTTGGAGAAACAACACTCATCTTCCAAAAAGAAAGAGTAATTCCAACTCCTAGAATTACCTTATCATTATGACTAAGTTTGTTTGTAATATTAATTTCTTGTTTATTTTGAATAGGGGAAAGAATAAATTAAAGAACCATAGAGTTCTTTTTTTTTTTTTAATTTTTTTATAAATAAACCATGAACCATGAATCATGAACTTTGTTTGTCCCTTGGATTTATTGTTATTTTTATTTATTTATTTATTTGCATATGCAAAAGTAAACTTGTAATGAAATGAGAAGGTGATTTTATTTTTTATTATTTATTTTTTTTGATGCAGTTCTTCCCTTTAAAGAAAGACTTAATTACTGGTGGGATGCATGGTAATGGGTCGTTGGTCCTATTCCGTTATTGGTGTTTGATATTTTTTCTTCATTAATAATGGGGGATTCCAACTCTATCTTTTATGATGGAGTCAGATGTGAAATTATCTTTAGGTTATACCTGTAAGTGCATATTGGTGTTTGATTTGAACATGTAATTTTCATGTGTGACACTCGCAATTATTTAACTGTTATACGTCCTGTATTATTTGTGACTAATTTGGAATTTCTTTTATCTAATTTCCTAATTTCATTCATCTATTTTCCTAATTAAGTTTTACAATAACCAAAGCCTCATTATGTGACGATATTTTTTTCTAATTTTTTTTTGGGGGTTGAAGCAACAAGCATGTTCGAGAGAAAATTGAGATAAGCCCAAGTCGATTGGGCAAGTTAACTGTTCGGAAAGAATAAAAAAGAAAAAATTGGGTTCGTATAATAAATAGCCATGTAAAGAAAGAGTGAATGAAAATTGAGTCGTTTTTCTTATAAATGACCATTGAAGAAAGAAAGATGTAATGAAGCAAGAAGAAAATAAACAAGTGGTCGAAAAAAATGATTTAATGATAATTTTTATATACAATTCTATAATACGTTGTAGAGTTTACATTGCACTTTGGGTCTTTGTTCAATTCAATTGGACGCCTACAATAGACTTGACTTATTTGGTATTCTTCCAACAATAATAGAGTTGGATTTCACTTGGAATAAGATCTGGACATTATGCATTTCATTCTTACATTAATGTTTCGACAGTAAATCATAAAATCATAAACCTCTCCCTCCCTCCCTCCTAATCTTCCATAGAGATTCTTGAGTTGTGGAAATTTTGTGAGTGTTCGAATATAATATAATACCCACTTATGGTTGTTGGTTTCGAAAACTAATATTAGCAAAAAACTAACGGGAACGTGAGACCGTAAACAACAAAAATTTATCTAACTTTATGTTATTCTATAGCTATATTAATTTAATATATAAAAAGAATGAAGGATAAGATTGTACCATCATCTGATTAGGTCGACTCCAAAACTTTCAAACATACGAACAATTCTATCCTTTAAGACCATGTTCTTCTACACCTTACTTTTGTTGTTTGATTGAACGAACAAATGGGCGTTCCCATTGAGAGATTGATTCAGCCACTCACTTTTGATGTCTTTGTTTCAACTCTCAACACATGAGAAAAAACAAAGAGGGCAAAGAATAACTCTTCTCTCTTTGAGTTTCTTATTGACTAAAAGTCTACCAAACCAAAAATCTTGAACCAAACTTTTTTTTTTGTTTTTTTTTTTGTTTTTGTTTTACCTTTATATAAATCATATTTAAAGAGCAAGATAAATTACCCAAAAATTCCATCTTGAATTTTAAACATTCTCAATATTTAAAATTAAGATCAAAACATGTTTAGAAACTAATTATGTTGTATTCATAACATAATATAATTATATATATATATCATTTAAATATATGTGCGCCGATGGAAACAACAGGAAACGTTAGTTTCCTAGTTTCCGTTTTCCCTGTTTTTTAATTTTAAATTACATAATTTATATATATAAATATATCACATATAAATATACATATACATATATATATATATGTAATCTGGAAAGAAGGAAACGGTTTTCCCTCTTTCCCTTTCTGCTATGTCTACACATTAATATATATATCTATATATTTAAATATTTAATTTTAAATTTAATTTTAAATACAAATATTCATAATCTCATGATTAGGAAATTAGCAGATATCAATATACACACTGGTGGGTCCCACTCACTCGCAGTAGGTGCATACATAATGGGTCTCACTCACCGTATCATCCAATTTTAATATTTTAATAATCTTCATTATTTAAATGACACAATTAATTCATAATTAATTATTTGGGTAACAAATAAATATTTGTGATAATAAAATAACAAAAGTAGACACTCTTTGCTAACGAAGGCGGTGCGGGGAACTATGTACCTATAATTTTAAGCTCCAATAAATTTGATAATTAATCAAACTCTTTAATTAATTTATCAATTTTATTAATCCCAAAATTACTTCATTAAAAACTTGTAACTGCACTCTTGAAATTATATATATATAATTAGTTGTCTATTGATATAGTCATTACAAATAAAATGATCCTCCATAAAAAAATCCATAATTAGAGTAAGGTAAAGTCCTTTAACCTCTCTAATTACATCTTGATCCTTGAGTACTATTGATTCTCTAAGGAATGATAAATTCATGAAGTTAATCACGAATTGAGTGCTTATACTATTCAAACCCTGAATCAACACGCAAGGAAATTATTTATCTGCTTCTTAAATAAGAAGGAATGGATTCCGTATTGTAATATTGAAATTCGCGGCTACTTACTTCATCATATCTCCAAAATACAAGAAATAAGTTTTGATACTCAAATCCATACTGAGTAAATTAAAAGACATGATTCCATAAATAGGAGTCTGCTAATAAAGCAAGATTAAGATCATTTTATATGCGACAATCGGTTGATGTGATTAGATTAATCCGCTATGCTTTATGGAAATTATCAACAACTCATATCACATTACGTCCCAGTCCTACATAATAACGTTATGCACAGTGCACTCATTAGATGTCTCGTCACATTAACGGTTCGGATAAGATTGTTCCATTCTTAATGGTAATGACATGCACTAGTAATATTCAATTAAAGATTATGTATTTTAATTAATTAATCAATTAAATAATTGATTATTTATCACAGACCATTTTAGTTATCATTTTTAAATATTATCATCTAGTACATAATTCTTATATACACTATTTCCGCTCATAGATAATTATGAAATTTGAATGATATTTATAAAGTATCAAACATATATGCATATACAATTATAATGAAAGAAAACATTTATTTATATAAATTGTAATAACGTTGTACTTTCATATATTTTATGGTTACCAATCTCAACAATGGTAAACGTCAAGATCTTGATGACAATACTGACCATCACAAAAGATTCTTTCAACCGACGTTGATCGGGGATTCAAATTTGGCATCAAAAAGTAGATGCTTCTGACATTGATATCAGAGCCATCTTAAAATCCTTGTCTCATCTATATTCTTTAAGTAGAGACGTAACGTGAAATCCAAACTCCGAAAAAAGAAAAAAAAAAAAAATTTGTTGTCCTGTGATTTTAGGACTGTATGACTACAAAATTTTAATTTGTTGTAGACAGAGGTGGAGCTACGAGATGAGTGGGGATCGTCGCCCCCTTTGAATTAAAAAAAAAAAATTAATCTGAAATATTTTATGATTTTTTCTTTTTGCTTAAATTCAGAATTAATTTTCTCATATAAGTCCTTACTAAATTAAACTCTACCATTTTACGAATTAACTCATTGATTGTATACATATCAAGTAATAAATTTTTGGTCGTGTTGAAAATAAAATTGTCATACAAGATTTTGTTTTAATATATGTTCTCATTGAACTAAAAGGTTAGCTTCATCATTGGTTATAATCTTGTAGATAGTTTGCTGGTCTTTCAAACGTTTAAATTTCTTAATTTTTGGATAAATGGTTCGATAAAAAATTAATGTCATAATAATAAAATCCAAAACTTTGACTGTGAATTATGATAGCATCTTTTTGAATTTGCATGCTCTTGATATGGTTGAATTCTTACCAAAATTATCTCTGCGATGATAGGTTTGACCCTTTGAAGAATTGAGATTTGTTGTCACGGATTTCCTGTTTCATTGGCTATTATTTCAATAATGTCATGTCATATCATCTGAATTTAAGAATGTAGTCACATAAAAAATGTCCCTGAACTATATATGCTACATTATGTTACCTTCTAAATTATTGAAATCATTTATTGTGTTCTTTAAAATATACAAAACTATTGAATCCATCCCGTCTGTCTACAAACTTGACGGTTTTGCTAACGTAACTTGTCATTAATTGTTAATGAAATTTATTTTAAATGTAAATCTTAATTACTAAAAAATATTCATTGAAAACAAATGAATTGCAACAAAACTAAAAAAGAAAAGTTATATTTGCAATCTTATTATTTATGAATACTCTTAATTAGTAAATGATGTCTAATACAAATATAAAAACGTATCATTTTGTAGATATTCAAATAATACCAGATTTGACCCTCTCTTACACCAATAAAAAAATACTTTTTTTTCATTCTATAAAAAAGAAAAAAATTCTTTTGTGGCAATATCATTTTCAATAGAACGACTTATCCATCTATGACAGATTATCTCTATTATTATCATCCTGCAGTTAAAAAAAAATTTTAAAAAAATTGATTATATAGAATTCATAAACGAATAAACATTGCATACAAAAACCAAAAGGCACCTAGCAAGAATAAATAAATAAACAACACTCATCTTCCAAAAAAGAAAGAGTAAATCAAATTTCAAAAGATTACCTTATTATGAATAAGGTTATGATGTAATTTCTTGTCTTTTTTCTAATAGGGGAAAGAATAAATAGAATTAGAAGCATGAATTTTATTTCCCCTCTTGGATTCGTTTTTTTTTTTTTTTTAATGCAAAAGTAAACTACCTCTAAAGAAATAGGAAATGATATATATATATATATATGTATATTTATATATATATATATATATGCAAATATATTGTTTTTAAATTTTTTGATGCAGTTCTGACCTTGAAAGAAAGACTTAATGATGGGATGCATGGTAAAGGGTCGTTGGTTGTACTCTGTTATTGGCATTTGATTTGAATATATAATTTTAATGTGTGTGGCACTCTCACTTATATATGTAACTGTTATACGTCCTGTATATTGGTAACTAGATTGGAATTTCATTAATCTATTTTCCTAATTAAGTTTTAGGATAAGTTTTATTCATTCCCTCTTAATTATATACTAGTGTCAATATACCTCATGAATTTTAAAACTTACCTGTTGTACTTTTTAAATTATTATAATTTATGCATATTTAAATTCAGTATCCAAACTTTGAAACGTGTTCTCCCCCCCCCCCCTACGGAATAGCACATGTGATACGCATGAGAATTTTAAATTCATCAATTTCCCTAAGCCCACTACTACAAAAGTTGGAATAGACGACGGAGATTACACGATGGTTTTACAAAAACCGTCATCTAAAATGAATTGCCGTATGATTACATGACGGTTTTCTTAAACTGTCGTGGAAAGTGAAGATTACACGTCGGTTTTGTTAAAACCATCATGGAAACTGATATATTACACGACAGTTTATTACCGTCGTGTAATCTCCACTTTACACGATGGTTTAAGAAAACCGTCGTGTAAAATTATCACATTAGCAACTCTTGTCATCTTATTTATTTATTCGACGATGGTGTTAACTATTGTGGAATATCTCCTAACCACGATGGTTTATTAACGGTTGTGGTATCTTAAACCTTTCCACAACAGTTGTCTAACCGTCGTGTTAACCGTCATCAAATCAACAATTTTTACTAGTGATCATTAATGATGAAATTAAGGTTCATTTTTTCTACTTTTCTGGCCTTCTTTTCTTGCTTCTAAGTAGGAATATGTCCTAGATTTGGTGGTCAACTAATTATTTTGAAGAGGACATTTTATTAACCCCGGATATTGGACTTAACTTTAAACAAATGATAACTTAGTAATTCCGTCCCAAAAAACAGCACATTTCAAAGTTCAGACGGTGAATCCCAATATATAATGCACTTTATTTAAAATTCAAGCGCATATTAACATTGATTACGTAGTTTAGGGAAATTCGTAAAATTTTTACTAAGTTTTACAATAACCAAAGCCTCATCAATTATGGATGACTAGAGGGTTCTCTATTTGAGGAAATCGTGGGAATAACCATTTTATTCATGATTCGGATTTTTGTCATAAAATCACTTTTTATTTGAAATTTTATTAGGAATAAAAATATGAACCACGGAGTAATATTCTAGAGATTGTTGTTGTTGGGGCATTCCTTAAAAGACCCTTTTTTTTTAACGGCTTGAAGTTTAACATGCATGCTTGAGACGAGCCCAACGTTATTGGGTTAATATTTAGAAACAACGAAAAAGAAATGGAAAATGGTAAGAAATAGCATATTTCATATGTGGTGATGAAGCTAATAGCAGAATTTAAACTATAGCATATTTTAATTTTCCTTTTAAAAATATGTTATGATATTCCTATTTTACCCCCTGTATCTTATTTTTCTCTCTCTTACCTCTCCCCCCACTATCTCTTCTCGCTCTTTGTCTCTCGTTCTCTCTTTCTCCTCCTTGTTTCAGAGGCTCATGTGCCAGTGATTTCACAACAGTGGCAAAGAGAGCTGGACGACGGCGATCTTGACAAGGCTATTGCGTTTCTCCTCACAATTATGGTGTTCTCGGTAAATATCTCCCTCTTTCTCTCTATCTCTCGCTCGCGAGTGCAATTCTCTAGGTTTGTTTGTTTGTTTGTTTTTGTTTTTTTGTTTTTGTTTTTTGTTTTTTCAGGTCTGTTGATTTCTTCTTTGAGGTCCTTTGGTCTTAGTCCATTGGATGGTGAGTGGCAGGGAAGATGGCTAGGATGGGATTTGGGTTTCTGCCTAGGGTTAGGGTTGGGGCTAATTCTCAAGTTTTGTTTTGTTTTTTTGGTTTTTGTTTTTTCAGGTTTGTTGATTTCTTCTCTTAGGTCCGTTGGTCTTGGTCCGGTGAACAGCAAGCAGTGGGAAAGATGGATGGGATAAGATTTGGGTTTCTACGTAGGGTTAGGGTTGGGGTTGTTCTCTGGTTTTGTTTCTTCTGTTTTTTTTTTTTTTTTTTTTAGGTATGTGATTTCTTCTCTGAAGTCTGTTGGTCTTGGTCCGGTGGACGGTGAGTAGCGCGGAAGATGGCTGGGATGAGATTTGAGTTTCTACCTAGGGTTAGGGATAGGGTTGTTTTGGGTTTATTTTATAATATTAACTAATTTGGGGCTATTTTATAATATTAACTAATTTATGGACTTTTTCCAAAATATAGTCTTATTGTGTTTGTTTGAAAAAAAAAATGTATTAATACAAATTGTCAACAAAACAGATAACAAAAACAAACAAATTGAAAATGAAATAAATAATTCGATAAAATAATATGGTTACGAGAAAATAATGGATTTTCTTATTGAAAATAACATATTTTTGAAAATATATGGATTTTCTTAAGGAAAGTGTGATATTTGCAAGAAAATATTGGATTTTCTTATTGAAAATAATTTTCTTCTAAATAATTACAAGGTAAATATGATATTTTCAATAAAATATCAGATTTTCTTACTGAAAATAACATGTTTACTAGAAAATAAGGGATTTTCTTACTAGATAATTACAGGGTAAATATGATATTTTCAAGAAAATATTGGATTTTCTTACTGAAAATAACATGTTTTTAAGAAAATAATGGATTTTCTTCTAGATAATTACAAGGTAAATATGATATTTTCAATAAAATATTGGATTTTCTTCCTGAAAATAACATGTTTACAAGAAAATAAGGAATTTTGTTGTAGATAATTACAAGTAAAATATGATATTTTCAAGAAAATACTGTATTTTGTTGCTGAAAATAACATGTTTACAAAAAAATAATGGATTTTCTTTTATTTTTTTACAAGGTAAAAATGATATTTTCAATATAATATTGGATTTTCATATTGAAAATAACATGTTTACAAGAAAATAATGGATTTTCTTGTTAAAAGTACTTTCTTGTAGATTAAAACTGAACAATTATAAGGTAAATATGAGATTTTTCATAAAATAAAAAGATTTACTTACTGAAAATAATGGATTTTCTTACTGAAAATAACATATTTTCAAGAAAATAATGAATTTTCTTTTAGATAATTACAAAGTGAATATGATATTTTCAAAAAAAAAATTGGATTTTCTTGCAGAAAACAACATATTTTCATGAAATAATGGATTTTCTTCTAGATAATTACAAGGTAAATATGATATTTTGATGAAAATATTGGAATTTCTTACTAGAAATAACATATTTATAACAAAATAAGGGATTTTCTTATTAAAAATTTTATTTTTCCGATTATTTTTTAATTTTTATTTATTTGAAAATAAAATTTTGTTTATTTTTAAAAATACCTCCAGATTATAACAAAATCCTAGATCTACCCCAAATCCCTAACCCAAACTCACTGCCGGCAGCAGGGGTGGTCGTTGCGTCCTTGATTCTTGCCATCGCCAAGGCTGATGGTCCATTCACGTCATTTGCAGGTACTCCAGGGTCACACCAACTCAGGTCGTGATTTCAACCTGATTCCGACAATTGCATGAGCCAAGTTTCGTCGATTACGGCAATCGCACGAGGTAGGTTTCGATCGTGATTTTGGAATTGTGCGAGGTTGCGATTGCGAACTAGATTCCAGTAGCAACAGATGGTGACGGATGTGTACCTCCAAGGATGAGGTTAACACCGACGCTGGCGACGTTTGGTTTTTGGGTAGAATTAGTTCCTGGGGCATTTTGGGTTTTTCATTTTTAGTTTTTAAAATTACTCTATTAATTTCTGCCTCAAAAAATATATGCTATAATTTTCCTTCCACACTTTAAAAAAAAAAATGACGTTTCCCTCATTCCCCAAAAGAAATTTGGATCTGTATAAATGACCATGCAAGAAAGAGAGAGAGAACGAAACTAGTTATTTGTTGCATAAATGCCCATCGAAGTAAGAAATTAGAAATAATGAGGCAAGAGGAAGAATAACGAAGTCGTCATGAGTAGTAGATTTATGAATTAGACATTTTTGAGTCCGTCCAATTCAATTAGGCGCTCATATATAGTACACTTTACTTATTTGGTATCCTTTCGACTTTAGGGTTTGATTTTATTAATTTGGAATGAATCCTACAAAGAGAAAGCAAGTGATATTATGCTTTTTGTTCTAATATTTTGACATATGATGCAAGTAAGAAAATATATCTACTCTCTGTCAATAACGTGGAGGTATTCTTTTCACAGTATTTAAAAGAAAATTACTGTTTAGATATCCCTCTTTAGAAGAAATTACATATGCCTGAAAATTATAAGGATCCGTAGGGGTTCTCTGGATTGTGGAAATTTTGTAAGGTATTCAAGTAGTAGTCCTTACACAGTGGGATATCTAAACTTGACATATGATGACGTTGACAGTAGAGACTTTTTTTTTTTTTTTCCCCTTCAAGAAAAAATAAAGTAGAAACTTCTTGGTAATCCTTGTATCATTTTCGCTAAACTGAGAGGTAGTTGAAACTCTAAGTACTCTTAAAAAATTGTCGTTTTGTGATCTCAGAGCTGTTTTTTGTTTCTATTCCTCACTGTATATGACTGCAAAATTTTAATACATGGTAGATAGTTTGATGTTTATTCTAATATTTAAATTTCGTAATTTTTGAATAAATGGTTTGAGGGAAAAAAAAAAGTTTCAGAATGTTAAAATCAAAAAACTTATTTGACTGTGAATTTTAATCGCATATTTTAGAATTTGATGTCTTCTTAATATGGTTGAATTCTTCCTAAAAATATATTTAACAATGATAGGCTAGTCTCTTAAATTCGATTTTGGTTGAGAATGTTATCA
>JAFMPE010087086.1:0-13668 GCA_024759925.1 Ficus religiosa
AAAAAAAAAAAAAAAAACAAAAAAAAAAAAAAAAAAAAAAAAAAAAAAAAAAAAAAAAACAACAAAGCAAAACTAACAACAACAAAAGTTATTAAAAAAAAAAAAAACGGATGAACAGTGCAGTCCATCCTTTTAGTATATTAAGATAATTTGCAGAGGGAAGATGCTACTGTGACCGTAGTCCATTCCCGCACACCAAACCCTAAGGAGATCACTAGACAGGCTGACATTACAATTGCAGCTGTTGGGAAGCCAAATATGGTGCGGGGTAGCTGGATAAAACCCGGAGCAGTTATAATTGATGTTGGAATTAATCCCGTGGAGGTAAGTCAGCTTTATTGGTTCCTGTCAGTTATCATTTATGCTTCCTCATCTTTCTCTGAATATAAATATTAAAGTGGATTATTTCTTCACTTTTACTTGGCATTTGTTCTTGAAACAAATTTCCATTGAAGGTTCCATTATGTATATTGTGTTTGAACTTGGCAGGATGCTAAAAGCTCTCGAGGCTACAGGCTTGTTGGAGACGTGTGTTATGACGAAGCCAAGAATGTAGCTTCAGCGATCACTCCAGTCCCTGGGGGAGTTGGTCCAATGACAATAGCGATGCTTCTCTCTAATACACTTATCGCAGCAAAGAAGGCGTATAACTTTCAGTAAGGCTTGCAGAAATATTTGGTCCAAGGGAACTTGACAACGCAAGGGCAGTTCCAATAGCCATCTGACCCCCTTTAAAGTGAGCACCTCCGAATTATTTTTCCGGCATAGTATTCTACAGCAATGAAATTTGGAATTGTGTAAATAACAAGATGGCAGTTGCCGAATTTTGATGCGGCGAACCAACGAAAAGTTGGGTGCTAGTTTTCCAGTGTCCTAGTCAAAAAGAACTCTGTAAGCTAAATGAGATTTATCATCTTTTCCTGCGTCTATCTCACGTTGTTGGTGAAGTTGGAATGCAAGCTTGTATGCTTGATTGATTGTCGCTTAATCGACACTTATACGTATTTATTCACGGCCTTTTCTAATCTTCAAAGTTATACTTCTATCTTTGGTTCATGTTTCAACAATTGCGTGTGATGTTTTATGCAACTTAAAGATAACCACTTGAATGCACAAGAGTTTCCTTATTTTCTCTTCTTTTTTTTCATCCTCCATTGTCGATATGAGCTGCCCTTGGCATTGCTAAAACATCTGATGTAGAGGGATGAGAAAGATTAGTGCATCTTGCATAGTTAAACAAATTATTAAAAAAAAAAAAAAAAAAAAAAAAAAAAAAAACAGCTGTGCTAAAAGATACCAGTGGTGCCAAGCACTCTTCAACCATTATAAAAAAAAATGTGATCCACATATAGAACCCACATTTTATTAATGGTGGTGTTTAGTACTAGTGTCACCGGCAAGCAAGCGTTTTTCAGTAGAATATGCACAAAGAAAACAAAGAGGCCCACTTGAAGACATGATGTTGAAAAGACGGAACTCATTAATTCACTTTGATTATCTTATGGGAGCATCTCTTGATTGATTTTATTTTATTTTATTTTACTATTATTATTTTTTTTTTTGCCCTCAGAATGAAGAACACAATCACCGGTTACAAAACAACAAACCTATTGTAGCACATCAATAGGGCATACTTACCATAACAATATCGACTTATTCCAAATATTAAAATAACATTTCATATGAAACCAGCAAGTTGAATTAATTGTCAAATTATAAGTAATTCAATCCGATCATTCTACAATGGTATGATCAATATATATATATATATATATATTGTCAATTTAAAGCCTTCTTGAGGTACAAATAACTTCACCGTAAGCATGTCAGCTATCCATCAGAATAAGGATGCTTCTGCAATCGGTTTCTGCCAGTTGCAATAAATATAACCCTCGTTTCAGCATTTGATGTTTATTCGTTGTAACTGAGACGTTTGATCTTTTGAGAGCCAAGATTCAGCATATATTGAATCATTATTCACGGACAATCCAGCTCAGCTCATCCTTCAACGAACTAAAACAAAAACGGTCACAATATGCAGTGTTTCATGAACAATGTTGCATTCACATCAGCTTTTCACCAGAAAGATCAACACGTGCTTCGAAATGGTCTACCCCCGTTCTGTTTTGCTGATTTTTACTCCTTAGGATTGAAACCTGAAAAAAAGAAAATTAAAAACTAAAAGAATTGTAAATTCTACTATAATTCTTACAGTTTCAGTCAGAGATCGATATTAGGTCTACATAAAACAGAAAAAGATCTCATGCCTGGTAATACATTTGTTTTTTGAAACGAGTATCGTGAAATGACAAGAGACGTGAGGAACAATAATAACTGACAACTAGTTTTCAGAGTGCCGTGAAAGTTGGAAAGCAAAACCACATTCTTTCGAACTATCAGAGAGTTCTTTTTACAACTCTGATGCCGTCAAAATCATGGGATTGTTGATGCTTTCAGATAATGTCTTGACAGATCTCTATTTGTTGCTTTAAATCCAAATTAAGCCACAATTAAAGACAGAGAATGATATCAAGTGAACTTTCTTTTTTTTTAAAAAAAAAAATAAAAATTAAAAAAAATAAAAATTAAAAAAAAAAAAACCAACCCCGAGAAATTATATTCGGAAAGGAAAAGATCAGCCATCTAGTACTACCTTGGGCCGCTCCATAGAGCTTCCAAAATAGCCTATTTCGAAGGATAAAGAAGAATAAGTAGCTGCTATCTCTACGGATTTCAGCTTTAGAGAACTTCCTGAAACCTAAAGCAAGATTCTGTGGTATTATCTTTTAAAAGCTATATCATAAAAAAGCTTGTACAGAAGTTGAGAACTCACCACAGGAGTGTCTGCTTGAACAAGTAAAATACCAGCACCTTTGTCGGTACCATTCTTATTGCTCTCTTGAACAAAAGATTGTAAAACTTTGTTGCAAGCTGAGCCAGGACCAACCTGCGAACTAAGTTTTGCATAAAACTGCGTAAGCTACACACACAAGGCTATACATAGATGAGCAGAGGCAAAGCCGGAGTCTTAATGATTATTCAGTGTTTCTTTTCTTCCAAAAAATTCTTCCCTTCCATAAACTAACTTAACCAAGATGATGGAGTAGCTGTAATAAATAGTAAATAGATAGTGAAGAAAGCATACAGTTCATGAAATCAATGAAGCCGAACATACATGGATGAAGATACACAGCACTCTCAAGCTGCAAATCCTCTCATTAAATATTCACCAGCGCCACTTACACAACATCCAACAACAAATGGAGCTCCAAAAGGACCTTTAGAAGATGCCCAACAACCAGAACCGTAAGTTGCTGCTAATCCCACACGTCCTCTGACCTGAATTTTTTTAATTAAAAAAAAAAGGAGACATGAGTTTTCTGACACACATGCCATCCGGGATAACAAAAAACTAATAATCTGTTAGCTTCAGAGCAATGCCCCCACTTGAGGCCCAAGATGCTATATGTCCGTCAGTGTCAACACAAATAACTCCAACTGTGTCCATGATGCAATCTTCCTCAAGCATATCCCCTTTTGATGGACAACATGGTTGAGCTTCTTTTTCTAAAACAATAATTTAAAGGCATGTCATGAGAATGTTAGATGGAACCATTTACTTGAAAACAAAAGCATGTCTTGGTTTGATAGAACCATTTACCTGAAAACAAAAGCATGTCTTTTTTGTAAGTCGTCATACACAAAATTGTTTGAATGGAATAAAGATGAAATATGTGAGATAAAATCAGAAGAACCGATTCGTATTATTTTTCAGGAGACACAAATAAAGCAGTGAAAGACTATAAAAACAATGACCTAATAGAAGCTCATAATCGTAAAAATTGGAAGGGAGGAGCAATAATTACATGGGAGTTATTAGACCCAACAAGGAAGACCCCATCATTTGCTCCTTTACCAATAACGCAGTGATCTGAATGGCGTTTTTCACACCTGGTCTAGAACATATGCAAGGAAATATCAACATCATATATCCAATGTATTGACGAAATCAGAGACAGACCAGTTATCACCATTACACAAGGATATTATCATTCACAATAAAGCATGAAATATTCAGCCACGAGATTACCTGGAACCGCTCCGACAGCTCCAAATGGCCCTGTATCACCATTCATGATGCTGGCATCGCATTCCACATGCCTGTCTTCCGTCAAATTGGAACCTCGGCCAGCATTGGTGCTTGGATAATCCTACATTGAGTTTTTATGTTCAAATAAGAGTCTTTTAACCATAAAAAAGAATCAAATTTATAACTTGCTCGGCCAGATGCCGATTTTGATCGCAAAAATGACGACTTTACCGGCTTGAGTTATAGAGTGACACTTCAATGAAATATAAGAGTTGACAAATGTGAAGTTGAAGTTCAAAAACTCTATTCTTGAGTATAAAATAGCAATAAACCTTTCAATAAACTAACACAAAAGATTAGCAAATTTGCTAAAAAAAAAAAAAAAAAAATCCAAGACATGAAAATTTTACCTCCAAGACTTTAATAGCAGCCGAAACAGCATCTACGCATCTACCAGAACCCTAATCACCAAAAAAAAATCATTATATTAACTTCTATTGAAAATTTTCCCTCTGTTTCTCTGTTGCCAAACAGGGAGAGAGGGAGGGAGAGAAAGAGGAAGAAGGAGACCTTGCGGAGAAGTGAAGCAGCGGCAAGGCAAGCGCGTTTCATGGCAGAGCGGAGAGCTATTTCGTTGGAAGGGGCGTAGAATCCGGCGCCGACGTGAACGGCAACGAAGAAGCTAGGGTTCCGATAGTCATCGACGGGGTTGGCCATGGGTTGGAACTTGGAAGTGTCTTTTGGACTGGATACTGTTGACCGCAGAGTTTAAGGGAAAAGCCACTAAAAAATCGCGGGTTTAATATTTGCTTTTTTTTTTTTTTTTTTTGGGTTAAAATTCATATTTAGTTAAATAGTCTTTTTTTTTTAATTTAATAAATATTCGAAGTTTTTAAAAATTAGTTAAATTATTTTTTTTTGGGTAAAATAATCAATTAATATTTACCACATAATATAGTTAATTAATCAATTAATTATTAATTTGTGATTGATTATAACCTAAATTGTTATATTTTATCATCAATATCATTAATAAACCATTGATTAATCAAGTATGAAAAAATGACAAATGATTATTTTTTATTAAAAAAAAATTGGCCATCTATTATATTAGGTAACTAAAAAAGGTCAACCAGGTTAATTTTCTAAAAATTTAAGAAATGAGTTAATTTTATAAGTGTTTCTCATAATATAGGTCTTTGTTTCATGTTGGCCCGTAACTTTTGATTTTACATACTATATCCCCACACTCACACACCCCACTTAAGAAAATTAAATGAAGAGTCACGTTTTGAGTACCTTCTTATTATTTTGCTCATTCTGACATTAAAATTGATAATTTTAATGTTTTAAAATAGTAGAATTATTAACTTTTAATGTTATGATTGACATAAATATAAAGAGTTGTCAAATTTATGACATTCTTGCATAAAACCCCATATGAACTTTATATATAAATAACGTTGTATTTAAATAGTTTTTCATGAAAATTATACCTCAATTAGAGATATTTTAGAAGAAAATTATATTTTTATCAATGGTATATAGCGCAAACTATACTTTAATCAAATGTAGATTAGGTCATATAGCTATTTTGGAGTTACAGTTTTCCTCTAAAAAATATATATTTAATTTACAATTTTAATCTTAATTAAAGCTCATTTGATATGAAACATGTTCAATTTCCATTCAGTATTTTTATGAAATATTAATATAAGGCTTGTTTTCATAACAACAGAAAAGTTTAAAGTAATATGACATATAAATTAAAATTTAGGGACCAATTTAAGATTGGAAATTTAATACAAGATTTATTTGTGAAAATAAAAGCATCAGAGTTTTTTTTTTTCCTTTTACTTTTACTTGGAAGAACAAAAGGAAATTGTTACAAAAATATATATTCTTGTGTTTTTATTGAGAAATCGACTGCACAAAAATCTTCATTTTATATTTGGTCAAAATAATCGTATGGAAAAAAAGAAAGAAAGTTTTAACCTAGTAAAGAAGATTATTTAGTGAGGAGTAAAAATTAAATCAAATATCAGGCAAGTCTCCAATATTTAGATTAAGAGACTTTTTGCATTTAAGTAGCACATGCAATATAATTCCTAGACCGTCAATTTTAGTGCAATACCGGGATAATTAGAGTTTTGATAGAACAAGACTATGAGATAACCTTATTTAATATAAGGAACCTCATATAAGCATTTTGGTTCGATTACAACTTTTTTCAGGAAAAGTTTCCATACTGTATGATTTTTGCTTAGACTGTAATTTCAAGTAGTCAGACATTGAATTATGGCCAATTAAGGAATTAAGAGTATTCATGGACTCTACGATATTGCTAGGAAATAAAAATATCAGTTGTTTGAAAATCAGAGCAAAAAAAGAAAATTTCCTATATCGAGTAGCACCTTAGCTCGGACTACGATTTTAGACAATCAGATAATGTCTTATGACATTACAATGACCCAAGTACAATTATGGACCATATGGAATAGTTAGAATATGAATATATCAGTTGTTTGTGGATTAAAGCAAAAATGGACATTTTACACTGTCCAAAAATACTGCTGAAAATGTTTCATGATAAAGTTTAGACCGAAGAACAAGCATTGAGCTACATTTTCAGTTCATTAACAGCAGCCAACCCACGGTTTTTAGAAGGCCAACAAAGCCAAGAGACATCCTTCCTTAAATCAAGAAATATATGTCAAAATTTTGTGGTAGAGAATTTTAGGTGATGTCATGAATAGTTCTTAGATTTACATGCATATGTGGCACAATTTTTAGCCACTTTTCAGCTGAGAATTCCGGATCCTTAGCCGTAGGAAATCAGCCAATCTCATGGCATTTAACCAAGTTTAACTTGGCTTAAGTGAGTTGAGAAAAAGTAAGTGCAATTAGCTCTATGACTAAATAAGCAAACCAAGTCATTTAGTTTTTATTTTGCAACCCTTTCTCTCTCTTTTCTCAGCAAAAGACGTCCCTCTTTCATCCCTCACACTCTCAAAACTCCAGTACCTCCCACACACTCTTAGTTTCAAGCACTAATTTATGCTTAGAACTAATGTTTAGGAATTTGTTATTGTTGTAATAAGTTTTATATTTTTGTTATTAAGTTTTTAAGTTGAATGGATTTAGAGCTAGGGGTTGATTAAGTTCGAAATGAGTTTTGGTTATGCTGATGCCTTAGAAACACGTTTGGAGTTGTCTAAACCAAGTAACAACCGTTTCAAAACCGGTCCAAATTTTCAGTCAGGGTTTTATGCTCCAACACCTATGTAAACGACGTTTTTAGCTTTAATCATCAACTATGCAGTTTATATCTGGAAGGTACGAACAATTCTCTCTCAAATAGAGATTATCAAATTTGGAATTTAAGATCACTTTTCAGGCTATTTTCCAAAACTGGACAGAAACTGGAGTGAACCTACCCAGCTCTTAATTTTAGTCCAAACGAGGGTCTTAGAGGCCAAGTTAGCTTTTTCTCAAATTGTGACAGTTTTAGATCTCGTAAAATATAAAGTTTCATGTAGATCATTTTGTCCAAAAACGTCTCTAGAGTAGACGTCTAGGATAATTTAAAAACTACCGCAATAATTGAGATCTCCTGATTACAGGATCTCTTACCCAAGGGTTTTGGCCAAAAAAAGAGTATCTTAGAGACTGAACTAGATTTAAATCAAAATGGTAAAGTTTTAAATCTTGATGAGATCTAAAAGTTTTATGAAGATCGTTTTGTCTAAAAATGAGGTTAATATTGAGTTTCGGGCCAATTTGTAACAGCGAGCAGAATTGAAAACAAGTTAGAGACCAAATTAGCTTTTGGTCAAAACATGAAATTTTTAGATCTTGAGGAGATCTAAAAGTTTTGTGAAATTGAATTTTACCAAAAATGCTTTTAAGGTACTGTTTTATATGGATTTGCAAAATTGATCCCAAACCGAAAATAAAATAGTTGTCTCTGTTTTTCAAAGAAAAGTGTAAAATACAAACCAAACCAAGTTTTGACCAATGCTGGAAAGTTTAAGATCTATGAATTTTAAATAAGTTTTATGAAGAGGATATTTTCTGAAAATGTCTTTAAAGTATAGTTTTATGGTGATTTTATGAATCACTAGAAAACAAGAAAATTCTTGATTACAAAATTTCCAAGCTTTGATCTTCCCAGAAAATAAGCACTTTAGATTTTGAATTAGGCTTTAAACCAAGCATAAAAGATTTAGATCTCAATGTGACCTACAAGTTTTATGCATAAAGAAGTTTCTAGAAGTGAAATGAGACAATTTTATGTGATTAATGGAATAAATTCAAAATAGTGAATTTTTCATAATTCACACTATACAGTTATGAAATTTAAGCAAATGATTGAATCAAATATTTAATAAGTTTTCAGTTAAAACACGAAAGTTGAAGATCTATCTAAGATCTATAAGATTCGTGTGGGAATCTTTTTACAGAAAATGTATTTATTTTAAGCAGAATTTTAAATGACTCTCATAACATGCATTTAATTTTGAGCAAAGCATGGTATTTATATGATACTTAAAATGCACAAGTTTGCGTAAGAAAGTTTTCTCAAAATGTGTAAGATAGCATTTTGTCACGAAGTTTTATGACATGAAAATTGGTAAAAGCCCTTATCTTTGGGACAGTAGGATAAATCCATCTTCACATTTAATGGCATCAAATTGTTGAAAACAATTTTGGAAAAAGATATCACAGAAATCATGATAGTCAGACCGCTAGATATCAATCAAAACGGGACCAAGAGCTGGGTTTTAGATCAAGAGCCCTAAAAGATATTGGTTAATGCTTAACAGGAGATTTTTATATACAGATTTCAATAGTTAAATGGGCTTGTAGGCCCAATACTCTTAGACCAGACAACCTGATGATTTGATTAATCATTTAAGATAACTAAATAGCTAATTAAATTCTAATGTTGAAATTTAATTAGCTAAATTTATTACTTACACTCGTTATGAGTGTTTAAAACAGGACATTAACCTGTTATTTCACTAAAAGATGAAAATGAGAAAAATACTATGATGTGAAAACATGTAAGTACAAACCTCACCTATAGTATGAAAACTACAGTTTTCAATCTTAAATGTTTTTTTGAAATGTACTCTATATATGATTAATGTGATGTATGTTTGAACAATTTTATAAGATGCCAGTTTTGAATGGTTTTATTCAATGCAAGTTTTGAACTGTTTTAAGAACAATATGTTTTAAGAAATGCAAGTCTTTAAGCCGTGTTTTGAATACATGCTTGATGATATGTTTTTAAAACACATGTTTTATGAAGATTGTTCCACGATGATATATCCAAATTCTATGTTTAAGATTTATGATGAAGTATAACATATTGCATGCTTCCATGCTTGATACCATGACTTACATGTTTTAAAGTTATCATGATACATGTCTCAGTTTTATAACTGTGAGGTTTTATGTTGAGGTATGACATGTTGCATACTCACCATAAAATGATTAACATGACTAAGACAAGACAAGTAAGAGTGTCGTACCAACCTTCCATAAGGGGAGGATTAGTTCAGTTAATTTCAGTTGATCTGGATCAAGTTTAGTCTATGATCTCGGTGCTGTTGGAGACCTTGTGAACCCTCATAACCCGATGATCGCGCGCATTCGGTATGTACATCGGGCCCACAGATAAGACAAGATAAGAAAATTCATAATCAATAATAATGGATAATTCACAATCAAGCATAAACGGAGCATGCAAGTTTTGTGATATGTTTTTAATTATTTTGCAAGGATATATTTGTACTTGCTGAGTGAAAGCTCATTATAAAATGTTCATATTGCAGGTGAGAAACTCGCAGTTTAAAAACATGGACTGAGCAGGCTATGAAGCGAGTGTGAAGGGTTGTCATGGATGCCATTGTGCAGTTATTTCCGCATTTTGAACATGTTTTAATATATGTGTTATACAGCTTATACCATTTTAGTATTTTTAATATGCTATTTAAATTTCTATTAGTAAGTAATTATTACTTATCAAATATGGATAGTAAGTTTTAAAACTATTAATTAGTTTTGATGATATCTTTTAACATATATAAGTTGTACAATTATTTCGGTAATTACTATTGTGGTTACACAAAGATATAAATTTCTATAAGAAAAAAAAAGGTTCCGCAAATTTTAAGTCTTATGAGAGAAGTAATTAAGTAGTTTAAGTAAGTTTAGTAATAGCCACGTAAGGTGGGTCGTTACATTTTTTTAACCTACTTAAACATGATTTTCTAAACTTTGATCTAGTTGAATTAGAAAATGTAAATTTGAGTCCAACGCCAACTATATATACTAGTTTTTAGGCATGTTCGCACGTGTGGATTTAATGTGTTGATTTTTTAGGAATAAATTTAATTTTGTTTCATAAAATAATAAGTAGATGTTTAATTTTTTTAAAAATAATATCTTTTCTAAATTCATTTATTATCTCCTAAAGAGTTTAATAGAATCAAGTAACCATTGATTAAGAGGGAATATAACAATGTGAAGAATTGTAAGAAAAAATTTTTTTGATGCATATTTGAAAAAATTATTTTACATATGGGCAAATTGGAAAAATAAAGTATTTTACATGAGCCAACTTCAAATACGTACAATTTTTTGGGAGAAAAAGTAAAAAGACAAAACTAATTAAAAAGAAGGAAGCAAACAACATTAAAAAAAAAAAAAAAAAAGTGTGCGAAAAGACAAAATAGAGAGATCAAATTTTTAAATAATGTAAAAAAGGACAACTTTCTCTTTATAATTTAGTTATAGATTATACATATAGATATGGTTGACATGGCTAAAGATAACAGCACACACACATATATAGTACATGTTTTTCACAAAATTTAACTTCAGCATACTGTTTTCATACATATTATTGGTAATCAAATAACCATTGTCTGCCACCATATCTTAATATGACACTGGCCTTAAGCTTTTTCAGGGATTTTGATGTGTAATCCATTAGGAAACACGACACCAGGTTTAAGGACGACTTCCCCTCCTTTGATTATTGTCCACCTAATTCATATCAAAGATACAAGAAGCGACCATGTAACTTTTATACTACGTGGAAGTACACGTCTTTATTCAATTTTTGAAAATTCATTTTTGTCTTTTTTATCGATTCTCTAAACTAATCACGCAATTGCATTTTACACTCTAAACTAAAAAAAAAAAAAAAAATTCCCTAATTCTAATAATGGTGTTATTTTATTTTATTATTATTATTTTTTTTGTCTACGGGAGAAGTTCATATTATAAACAAGGACAGAAAGAAGCAAGGACCAACGTTTCGACGCTTCCTTAAAAGCCTCCACATCAATAAACTCCTCGTTGCAATGAACAAACTCGTTTTGACGCTTCCAAATAATTTCCAGAGCACTTGAAGCCAAGCAAAACAACTTTAAAGAAGATTGGAAATGATTATCCCCAAACAATTCAGTCTTTCTGTACTAATCTAGTGTACTTACAATTTGATAAGATGAATGAAACTAGTTTTATAACTGGTGTACTATTTTTCAACAAAATAAATTTTCTTCAGTTGTTATGCTCAAAAAAAGCTCTCCAAACAACAAGCTATTTTATATCCTCTGTTTAGTTGGATTTTGAAAAACACTCTTCTTGACAAACAGATTAACAAATCCTGATTCTACTTGCCGAGAAAAGAAAAAAAGAGAAGATAAAAAGAAAAAAAAAAAAAGAAAAAAGAAAAAAAAAAAGAAGGGGGAAAGACTATATAAGATTTGTCTCTACCAACATGACGTCATTGAAGATTACACAGTTAGTTGCAATGTCAAGCAGAGCACTGGCGGAGTCCAACCATACCATTATTTCTCATGGATCATATATCCTAGAACAACAAAAGATTGTTAACGGGGTTCGGCCAAATGATGTTTTTGTGGAGTACTATGGGAATTGGAGAAGGATATTGGATTTCGCCAGGGAATAATATCATGGGGTGTGGTTTGGAAGTGATTTTAAGTATAACAATCTTAATACTGACGAAAAGCAATGCCATTTCTAGAAAGATGAAAGGATAAAAACGCTTTTCCACTAACTTGTAACGAAACTACATGACATAAAGAAAAGGGGAACAGAAAAGGGAAAAGGTAAACAGAAAAGGGAATTGTAGGAGACATAAAGAAAGAGGATGATAGAGAAACAGAGGAAGGGAACGGAAGAATAACAGAAGAAATAATCAGCGATCAAATGAGATAGTTTAAGAAAACGAGGGCCAAATCCAATGCAACGGAGGGTGGCCCATCTCCAATTGCCAGGATAATATCCGGTCTGTGTGGGAGTTGTACTTTTCCTAGTCTATCTCTTGATTTTATTTCTAATATTTATCTGACATATGACATAGGTAGCAAGTATACTTCTGATCTCTCTCTAATATTATCTAATTTGAGTATTTTATTCTATCATCGTTATTTCTTTTATCTTTAATTATTCATGATGTATATTCTTTTCGTTTATTTATTTCAAGTTCTCTGTTTAAACTGATCCATTTTCTAGTCTTTAATATTTATTTATTTATTTATGCCCATTTGGTTATTTCTTACTTATTTCAATAATTTATTACTGTTTATTGTTGGTTATTTATCAGATCAATTGTTGAAGTTATTTTCTTTATGCTCAGCCTTTATTACTATTGCCCAGTATTATTAATATTATTATTTATTTTATTATTTAGATCACTAATTATTATCACTTATTTTAACATATTCGACCTATTTAATTTATCACAATGAAACTAATCCTAGAATCTAATAAACAAAATATTTTAGTTAATTTTCTTTATTTCAAAGAGTTTAATAGATCAATTCTTATGCAACACATCAATCACAAATAAGTATAATATATCTTTCACACAGTCAAATTAATGAAAAAAACATTCATAAATAAAGCACTTAGGATTAAAACATACTCATCATTTCTAGAATATCATTTGCATCATTTTCCCAAGTAGTCTTCAAAATATCTCATTCACTCATTTGGCCACTTGGGCCTTCAACCGGTCATTTTGACAAAAAAAACCTTTGACTAGTCGTCTTGGCTAAATTCATATACCAGTGCCAACTCATCTCATTGACCAGTGCATACTTCATAATATTGCATGCATATCACCTAATTCTCTAGCTCCCCCTCCTTAATAAAAGTGTGTCGTGTCAGCATGGCCCCTGCACTCACCCACAACTTATCATCCCTAGGGCCTCGTAGGCACGATACACATATATGTTCCCCCATGGACCCGAGAATAGATGCCTACGTCCCCGAGACTCCACTCACAGAGACTGATCTTATTCAGAGATTTTCAATGACAAACTCACAGCATTGCTCACTGTTGGAAAAAATGGTTTTTAACCATTTTGAGGAGCCATTTTGAGGTCTAAATTTGAATGGGACCCACTTGGTAAAATTAACGGGTCTTGATGAATTTGCGTTCTCCGTCGCGAGGAGATCGAAATCATATATTTATACATCCAAAATGATATTCGGGTGAATGAGAAATTGATGCTCAAAGTGTGCCCATTGGA